>JASVEL010010941.1:0-70000 GCA_032618575.1 Nicotiana noctiflora
AAGTAAATAGTGAATCCAGTGAACTATTTGTATACAGATCCCAAAACTATTAGGTTAATCCAATACTAATAAATATATTCACCAAAAATATACTACGTTGGTAGATTTAACTTGCAAGTCCTTCCTATGATGTTGTCCCCTGAAGATCATTTGGATATTGTGATAGTCAATGAATACAACTCGACTCAAGAATAATAGTTGATTATTCAAATTCCTGGCTTTAACTTAACATTATCTACATTTGTTTAGCCTATTCAGTCGACTTCATAAAATTTCAGTTACTTTTGTACTACGTTTTTATTTAATATAAAGTCTAGTTTTCTTCTCCTCAGTCACTTTCTTCAAATTCTGGATTCAATGTCTACGTTTTGACCAAGTAAATTTTTCATAGTATTCTTATAATCCAAAAGAAATTCTAAGAAAGTAATCAGAAAAAAGGTATTCAAGAGACCCTTTCTTCCACGAAGTTTGTACTGAAATTTCTTTGAATAAAAGAATTACAATGATGACGCCTTTCGTCGGCATAAATAAATAGAGGGAAATATATATATATATAACACATGAAGAGATTAAATTATCAACACAATTTCATAAACCATAGACACGAAGAGAGAAATCTGATTCAAAAACAAATAGAAAAACCCATATGAATATACTAAGGAACTTTTAAAGTAGACACATATTTTTATTGGTTGGCTTAGATTGTTATAAGGGTCATAGGTTCAATGAGTTTTATTATTTTAAAAAAATGACATAGTATGACAAATGTGTGATATTCATATTTTGAGTAAAAAAATAATAGCTGGGTGACTTTATTTATCGTAATAGAAATAAAAGTTAATTTGATAGAACATAAGTGGATGACGTTCCAAGAAATTTACTCAAAAAAGTTTACTTCGTCAATTGTAGTACTATTAGCAAGTCCAAACGTTACCCAGAACTTGCTAATTAATTACTAGTAGTAACATAATTATACATCTGAAAGCTACATATTCACAAAAAGAATTTAAAAGATTCGTCTAGTACCAACACTGTTTTAAGATAACCCCAAGAGTTATTCCTAATTAACTTTAATTTGTAGGTCAACTAATTATCAAAAATTGCCATTATAACGAATTGTCAAATCTCTCTCTCTGTATGTATCAAAAAAAAAAAAAAAAATTACCGTCCAAATAATCAGTCTTAAAGGCATCTTTTGTCAAGATGGGAAAGAAAATAGGCAGTCATTTTCTTCCAATGTTTAAGGATGTTTTTCTCCATTGAAATGGCATTGCCTGTAATGTTTCTATGTTTAAAAAGATCATTTTAACCTTTATATTATAGCCGCACAAATATTTGTGATTCATTTTAAGTTACAAAAGTTTTTATTTATTTAACTTTATGTTTAGTCAAAGTGCATATAGCTTTCAGATGTACTACACATCTGACATCTGAAAGCTACATAGGCAAAAAAAGAATTTAAAACTTAGTCTTAGTATTGACATTCATTTAAGATAACCCCAAGAATTATACCTAAAACTCGTAGCTAGGTAAACTTATTATTAAAATGCCATAATGAATAGTAGTAGTACTCACATATATCTATATATATTAAACACAAAACTGTCCAAATAATCAGACTTCAAACGCATCTTTTGTCAAGATGAGCAAGAAAACCTGCAAAGTCTTTTTCTCATTCTCTTCTTTCTCTTTCCTTTTCCTATGTTTAGGAATACTTTTCTCCATGAAAATGGCCATGGCACAAAAAAGAAAAACAGTTCCCATAAATGTTGGAGTTGTGATGGACATGGATGAATGGGTTGGAAAAATAGGTTTAAGCTGTATTTCCATGGCTTTATCTGATTTTTATAGCTCTGATCATGGCTCTGATTATAAGACCAGACTGGTTCTCCATACCCGTGATTCGAAGGGAGAAGTTGTTACCGCTGCAGCAGCAGGTAATATATATATATTGTAAAGAAATTCTTACTTAGAGTAATTTGCATGCCAGTTAGAGTAGGTTAAGTAGTTTCAGCATTTTAGACTTGAGAAGAAGAATTGCATGTTACTAATTGATCTGATCGTATAAGAACTTTGTATACCTTCATTCCTTACGTGAATTCAGAGAGACGTTGTTGTTGTTGCATGCTTATGTTGATTCTTGCATCTTTGTAAATGCAGCAGTTGACCTATTGAAGAATGTTGAAGTGGATGCCATAATAGGACCAACATCATCAATGCAAGCTGATTTCATAATTGGTTTAGGAGAGAAATCTCAAGTTCCCATCATCTCGTTTTCAGCTACAAGTCCTTCCCTCTCATCATTTCGTAGTACATATTTCATTCGTGCCACTCAGAATGATTCCTCTCAAGTTGAAACTATTAGTTCCATTGTCCAATCTTTTGGATGGAGAGAAGTTGTACCTATTTACATTGACAATCAATTCGGGGAAGGAATTATACCATTCTTGGCGGATGCATTGGAAAACATCAATGCACGTATCCCTTATCGAAGTGTTATTCCTGAATTTGCTACTGATGATCAGATAACATCCGAACTTTACAAGTTAATGAGTATGCAAACTCGGGTTTTTGTTGTGCATATGGAAACTTCACTTGGTGCCAAAATTTTTACTGTGGCCAAAGAACTTGGTATGATGAGTGAAGGGTATGTTTGGATTATTACAGATGCTATGACAAATGAACTTACTTCTATGGATTCTTCAGTTATTGAATCCATGAATGGAGTTATCGGAATAAAACCCCATGTCCCGAGAAATAAAAGGCTTGACAATTTTACTACAAGGTGGAAATTGAAGTTTCAACAAGAAAATCCAACAATTCTTAATGCAGAATTAAATGTGTTTGGTTTATGGGCTTATGATTCAGCCACTGCACTAGCCATGGCAGTGGAGAAATCAAGTATCGCTGGAGCACCTTTTCAGAAGCTAAATATTTCAGGTACATGTGGATATTGTAGGTAGGAGTATACAAATAAAACCGATAAATCGCACCACACTGCTAATTCGAGTCAAACTGGAAAAAAAAAATCGATCATGAGTTGATTTGATTTGGTTTGGTGTTGGAAAAAATAACCCGACCATAATTGGTTTGGTTTGGTATTAACTAAAAAACGTCAAACCGAAACCAAACCAATCTGATACTATATTTATTCAATTTTTATAAATATCTTATACATATAAATATTTATTTTTAATACAATCCATAAATATTTCTTAAACTTTTTCACAGTTTTCTTTAAACATATTATTTCAAGTTTGGAATTAACATTCTTGAATGGTCCAATAAATTTTATAATTTATAAAGGCAGTAACTCAAATAAACTTCACATCAATACTAATGCTAACAAAGATTCAATTCAACGCTATAAATGACAATAGTGTTGGATATGTATATTTTTAGTTTTGCATTGTTTATATTGAAAATGCATAACTTAGTTTATCTTTTTCATTAGTGCTTAGTTTTGTAACTCATATACTTATAGTTGTACTTATTTTAGCATGACTTATATAACACTTTCAGATTATGTCAATATTTATTATGGTTTATGACTTAGTAATATTTTGTTTATATATTTTAGTATTTTTGTTATTGAATATTTTTGTACAATGCTATGACTTATCTCATATTATTGTATTATTTTCTTGAAAAACAAATTATATAGTTGTATCCTTGTAGGACTAGAGAAATATATGGAGCACAAGTTATATATTTGTGGTATGAAGACTTATCGGGAAAAAAAAATCGAAAACCCGAAATAAATCGAAAAACCCGAGAATACCCGAAATTGAAAAAGCCGACTTCGTTGGTTTGGTTTGGTTTATACATTTAAAAATCGGACACTAACGATTTGGTTGGGTAATTGATAAATCTAAATCAACTCGTCCTATATACACCCCTAATTATAGGGGTTGAGTCAAACTTGGCTAGTAAAACTAATAAATGGGTCATGACCCATCCGTCCAAAGTTGTTTGGGTCAAAATAGGTGGACCAAATGTGTCAGATATATAATGAGTCATAACACAACTTGCCCAACATGACCTAACCTGCACCTTCTTTTTTATTTTATTATTTGAAAAAAAAGAGTAAAAGTTAATGTATTTTTCTTAAATTATTAGTTCGTTGAAATTTACATAGTTCTCAATCTTCAAAATTGATATTTTCTTATTCGGAAAAGGCCCAAATACCTCCCTAAACTTTACGATAAGGTCTATATATAACCTTCGTTAAAAGTTTGGCCCATATCCAACCTTGCCGTTACACTATTGGCCCGGATACCCCCTCAAGTTTACGATAAGGTCTATATATAACCCTTATTTTTTAACAAAATATGTTTTTTTGTAAAAACTGAAAACTATTTATTGAAAATAATTTCTTTAGTTCCTAAAAATCAAAAATATTTTGTTCAAAAAAAATCTTGTTTTTCCAACAAAACACAACAGTTTTTACAAATTTGTTTTTCCAGTTTTAACAAAAAAAACATCTTTTAAAAACTAAAGAATTAAGAAAAAAAAATTTCAAAAGCGAAAATATTTTATTCAGTTTTTAAAAAACAAAAATATTTTTAAAAAAATTGAAAATGTTCAAATTCCTCTATTTGTACATTTTTTAGTTTTTACAAAAAAAATATCTTGTTTAAAAAATGATTTTTGTAATTATTTTAAAGTTTTACAAAAAGAAATTAGAACATTTCCAAAAAAAAAAGAAATTCTTTTTGTGAAACTTTAAAAAAATTGCAAAAATTTTTTTTTAACAAATTTTTTTGTTTTAATCTGTGAAACAAATGTAAAAATAGAAGAATTAGAACATTTTTAGTCTTTAACAAAATATTTTTTATTTTTTAAAACCTGAATAAAATATTTTTAAAAAATTATTTTTTCTTTTAAAAAATATTTTTTTTCTTCATTTTTAAGTTTTTTAAAGATTTTCTTTGTAAAAACTATTTTTTTGTTTTAAAAACTAGAAAAGAAATCAATTTTTAACAAAATATTTTCGTTTTTTAAGAACCGAAGAAATTATTTTCAACAAAGTATTTTCAGCTTTTACGAATATGTTTTTACAAAAAGAATATTTTGTTAAAAAATTAGGGTTATATATAAACATTATCGTAAAGTCTAGGGGGGTATTTGGCTCTGTTTAAAGTCCAGGGAGTATCCGGGCCAATAGTGTAACGACAAGATTGGATATGAGCCAAACTTTTAACGAGAGTTATATAAATCTTATCATAAAGTTCAGGGGTTATTTGGACCATTTCCGTCTTTTATTTAGGTTAGGGTTTACATATTGACTCATTTAGTTACCCTTTTAACCCAATAGTTTGACGGGTCATTTTGGACTCAATTGTTCAATCAGTTGAGTCAAGTCAACAAACCAATCATAATCCAGCTCTTTTGAACTTGGGCGCGGTTGGGGTTATTAAATAAGAATTGATTCTGACACTTGTAAATATTTCAGGAAATGCAACAGATCTTGAGGCTATTGGAGTTTCCAAGGATGGTCCAAAGCTTCTTCAAGCTATACTAAACATTACTTTCAAAGGACTTAGTGGATATTTTCACATTGTTGATAGGCAATTACAGTCACCAGCTTATCAGATTATAAATGTGATTGGTAATGGCGCAAAAGGAATTGGTTTTTGGACAAAAGAAAATGGGATTGTTAAAAAACTGAATTTGAGAAGTGGATATTCCATTTCTAAGGAGAATTTTGGGTCTATTATATGGCCTGGTGACACTACTTCTGTTCCCAAAGGTTGGGTGATTCCAACAAATGGGAAGAAATTGAAGATTGGAGTTCCAGTGAAGGATGGTTTCAGTGAATTTGTGAAAGTTACAACAGATTTTACTACTAACACAACAACAGTAACTGGATACTGCATTGAAATTTTTGATGCAGTAATGAAAGCATTACCATATTATGTTCCTTATGAGTATGTTCCATTTGCAACTCCTGATGGAAAGAGTGCTGGAAATTACAATGATCTTGTATATCAAGTATTTCTTGGGGTAAATTTCTTTGTCCTCTCTTAAAAAAATTTCAGTTGTAACATGCCTTATTCTTCAGTTTATTAATCTGTTTTCTATGAATGTCAGAGGTTAACATTTAGGAGACTTTTAGGGTAAAAAATTATTTATATTGGAAAGCTAGAATAGACCATTGTGGTCCGGTCCTTCTCTGGATCCGGCGCACAGTGGGAAGTTAGTGCAGCGGGCTGCCTTTTAAGCTGCAACACTCGAGAGCCACAAGGAAAGAATGCCAAAAAATGAGCTGAACATTGTGCATATATACTTTCATCGTTGTTACTACATGCTACAAGGATTAACCAATGAACAGAATTTTGATGCTGTTGTAGGGGATACCGCGATTGTCTCAAATAGATCACAATATGTTGATTTCACGTTACCATACACAGAATCTGGTGTCACAATGATGGTGCCAATCAAAGATGATAACAGAGATAATGCATGGGTATTCTTGAGGCCATTGACTTGGGAGCTATGGTTAACATGCTTCTGTTTTTTTGTTTTCATTGGTTTTGTCATTTGGCTACTTGAACATAGAGTTAATGAAGACTTCAGAGGACCTCCTTGGCACCAAGTTGGCATGATCTTTTGGTTCTCCTTCTCAACTGTGGTCTTTGCACAGAGTAACTTCATTTTCCTCCTTAATTAGTTTTTTCTGATTCCATTTTATATAATACTCTTTCTGTTCTAGTCTATTCCAAAAAGAATACTCGTATTTTTAGAGTTCAAAATTCTTTAACTTTAATGTTGCGGAAGATCGTGAATTATCTAGTACACAATCATGCATAAAGCAAATAGAAAAGAAAAATAACTCAAGAGTTTTACGAGATTCGGATTAGCCTAATCCTCGTGATAGAAGCAAAAGAGTTTTTCACTATGAATACGAAGAATAACACAGCACAATGAATCCTAGCTATAATCTCTATGTATAGATCCCAAGTAATACCTATAAGAGAAAGATTTTCACAATCCTGCAAGGATAATAAGTTTTTATTTTCCAATTCTATTAGAACAGTGAGTTTCCTAAACCTATAGGGATTATGCGTTTCGTAAAAGTACTAGAAAATGTAATATAACTAGGATTCATAAAATTCAAGAAACAATTAACAAATCTTCATCAACTACAATGTGTCTCTGCCTTACCCTCAGCTTCGCAAGGGCTCTACCCATGACTGCATACATCAACCAATAAGTCTTGGCAATACCGAAACTTGTTAAAGGACTCAATCTTTTTAGTTATCACTCTGTCGATCTGCTTTTACACTAAAACAATTTCTAGCTTTTATAAAGTAGCACCAGAAGTAAGAATCTAGGAATCTGTCCATAACTAGAACGCACGACACAGATTTTCCCTACATAGTTATTATCAACGGAGTTGCTGTAGTGTCAAATGATATATTTGCAGAGTTATCTACTTTCTGCTTCCTTCTTTTCTCTTTCAGCTTAGAACCATCTCTCCTATGGTGACCATGCTCCTCGCACTCATAGTAGTTTTATTTTCTTGCTCCAGACTTTAATATGGCGTTAGACTTTCTCCCGTTAAAGTGTTTTATGCTGTGGTATTTCTCTACTCACAAGATCGTTACTCTCAGTTCTGCTTTCTAGAAAGTTCTTTTCAGCCCTTTAGATTTTAGTGCATTATTAATATCTTCTCGTCAAGTATTATCTTTTCCATATAACAATGTATCAACAAAAGTATTGTAAGAAGGTGGTAAAACCGTAACTCAATTAAGTCTAATTCTCACTTTCAAATTTGATGTCTACATTCTCTTTTTGGTAATTAAGAATTTTATCATCTGCTCTTCTGAAAAAACACATCAAAGCAACTAGTAAACATCTACTACATCTGCACTATTCTAACTCTTAGAAATCGTATGAACTTTTAGCCTTTCTGCTCCCACACTACATATGCAAGCAATTTCCTTTGGTGTTATTGATATGTCTCTAAGTTTTTTTCAAAGATTCTAGTGTTCATTTCTGTCTACAAAGCTTGGAAATATTCTGCGTAGACCATCTTGATTTTGTATGCATTGTATGCATGTAGGTATCTATAAAGGTGTGTATGTATGTGTATATTTGAACGTAGATACATATTTCAATCTTAGATAGACAGTACTCTTATATATAGCATATACTTTCTAATCTGAATTTTCTTCTTTTCGGTTCTTGATACGACAGAGGAGAAGGTAGTGAGCAACTTGGCAAGGTTTGTGTTGATCATCTGGTTTTTAGTAGTTTTTATATTGATTTCAAGCTACACAGCAAGTCTTACATCAATGTTAACAGTAGAAAAACTCCGGCCAACTGTTAGTGATGTAAAACAACTTCTAAAGAATAAGGAGTATGTGGGCTATCAACAAGGTTCTTTTGTTAAAGAACTTCTAAGAAATATGAAATTTGATGAGGACAGGCTTAAGCAATATAACAATCCAGAGGAATGTGTTGATTTACTCTCTAAAGGAAGTGCCAATGGTGGTATTGGTGCTGCTTTTGATGAGATTCCTTATGTGAAGCTTTTCCTCTCAAATTATTGCTCAAATTTTACCACGGTTGGACCTATGTATAAAACTAATGGCTTTGGCTTTGTAAGTAACTCCATTTTTTTGTTGACAGTCATTTTCGTTTGATTTTCGTCCAGTCCCTAACGTTACTTCATCATTCTTGTGATGATTTTCATCCAGGCATTCCCAATAGGATCTCCTCTAGTACATGATGTTTCAAGAGCAGTTTTGAATGTGACAGAAAGTGAAAAGATGTTACAAATTGAGAAAGCATGGTTGGGGGAATCTACTTGTTCAGAATCTCCACTCTCCTCCAATAGTCTTGGCCTTGATAGCTTCTGGGGGCTCTTTGTCATAGCTGTAATTGCTGCAATTTTGGCTCTCCTCATTTTTCTAACAACGTTCATGCATGAACATAGGCACATCATAAGACAATCTAGTATTCCATTCCAGGAAAGAATCAGAATCTTGTCTAGAAAATTTGACAGGAAAGACTATAATAGCCATACGTTCAAGAAGAGTGAACTAAGAGGTGCAGTGGCAGTTTCAGGACATATGGATTGTCCACAAAGTCCACATGATAACTTATCAATGCTTCCTTCTCCACGAACAAATGGGCCGCCAAGTCCAAGTATTTCTACTCCGCCTTTGTGTGAAGAGAATGTAGCAGTTAGTATTCAGGAGAGTGCCATTGAACTAAGTGTAGGCCATTAATGTTTTTTCTTTTCAATCTTTAATTTCCATCTTTGATATGTATATTGGTGTGAAAGGGATTATGATAATTGGTTTTTTAGTATTAAGTTCATTTTTACTTCATCCATTGTACTCCTTCCATTCAATTTTACTTGTCCACTATAGACTTCGCACACCCCTTAAGAAATAATAAATGAAGTGCATAATTTATCATGATATTGTCACGATCCAGATTTCCCACAATCGGGAGTCGTGATAACGCCTACTAATGAAAACTGGGCAAACCAACAATTCCGATTAATCTACCTTTTCATTTTTAATTTCTTAACGTTTGAAGTTAACAAATTATAAACAGTGGACGAACGAAATTTAACAATTTAGCTAATACCAATACGAATAAATAAACATAAACCACCCAGAATTGGTGTCACAATCTCATGGATTATCTAAGAATACTACAAATAGGGTCTGAACAAAATAAATATGTGTCTGTCTCTGAAATAGAAAAGAAAAGAATAAATAAGATAGGAAGGGGATGCCAACGCTTGCGGACGCCTGCAGACTACCTCGGGTCTCCGATGGACAGAAGAAAGCAACCCTTAGCTAAGGTATGTATGCTCCAGTACCGGGATCAACACAAAAGAGCACAGAGTATAGTATCAGCACAACCGATCCCATGTGCTGGTAAGTGTCGAGCCTAACCTCGGCCAAGTAGTGACGAGGCTAGGACACAAACATTAACATAACCTGTAGTTAAACGATAGCTAGCAAAATAACAGTAGAAGCAATTCAAAAAGTATCGGGGAGGGGTAACATGCTATGGGAGAATACCAACATGAAGAATCACATAAATAACATAATGAAACAATTAAGGCACTTGAACGGATACAACAAGAAATCATGACAAATTACCAAAAAGTGCACGGCATCACCCTTCGTATTTTTACTCTCAATCCTCACCAATGCAACAAATAATGAAAATGTGCACGGCATCACCCTTCGTGCTTTATCTCTCTTCCTCACCATATAAATATTAGAAATGCGCACGGCATCACCCTTCATGCTTTATCACTCTTCCTCACCATATGCATCAGTATCAATGTAAATGTACACAACATCACTCCTTATGCTTTATCACTCTTCTTTACTATATGCATACGTATGAATGTGCACGGTATCACCTTTCTTGCTTTAGCACTCTTTCCTCACCCAAACAATAGCAACAACAATATCCCGACAAGGAAATCAACAATAAGTATAAATACAATCCGGTAAAGGAGATCAATAATAAGTACTAAATACGTACCGGCAAGGGAATCAACTATAACCAAACTTGTACCATTAATTAACTTCACAATTAAACCATAACTAGAGCTGATGCTAAAAAATAACGAAATACCAAGAAGATAATCATAAATCTTACTCAACATGGATAGTCAACAATTTGGGCATTCATAGTACTTATTAAGAAACACACCGATCACAATTTAAGACCTACGGGCATGCTTGACACCAAGGTATGGATACCCGTCACCCTACTTATACATCATACACTACACTAACACATAGAAAATAAGGCATAACACCTATTTACTCAAGCTAAGATTAGATCAAATACTTACATCGAATATTCACTGCCAACTCAAGCCTCAAACACCGCTTTTCCTTTAAAATTTTCCTTCAATTTACTTGTATCGAACACAAATTAATTTAACAACATCAATAAATTCTAAAGAATTAAATCCCAATACTAAATTATAGGTTTCTATCATTTTACCCAAAAAGACAAAAATCGACCCCAGGCCCGCTTAGTCAAAACTAGAGGTTCGAACCAAAATCCGATTACCCATTCACCTACGATCCCGCATATGCAATTAGTTTTGAAATTCGACCCCAAAATAAGGTCAAAATTCCAATTATTCAAAAAGTCCTACATCTACCCAAATTCCTTATTTTTTCCATGGAAGAACAATATTTAAGCCTATAAATCAAATGGGTGTTGATGGAAAATGAAGGATATGGGTTTGGGGAAATATACCTATGATTTGGTGTTGAATTTGCTCTTCAAAAATTACCTAGGGTCTCATTATAGGGATGCAAATATGGCTAAATGGTCATTCTGGGTCTGTTTTAAATTGCTGGACAAACTTACTTCGCGTTCACGAAGGGTCTGTCGCGTTCGCGAAGCTTTGGCTAAAAGAGCCTTCTCGTTCATGAGGTATTGTACGTGTCCGTGAAGGTTCACCCCCATGACCTTCGCTTTTGCGAGCCAATTTCCGCGTTTGCGTATAGCTTTTTCCCTTCCCCCAGTTCCTTACCAAAACTCCTTCGTGTTCATTATAGCAGGTCCGCATTCACAAAGGGTAATACCCCCAAGGCTTTGCGTTCGCGGCCTGTGTCTCATGTTCACGTAGAAGGAATTTTCATTCGGTCCCACTCTGTTCTTCACGTTTGCTAACGCGAAGAACAAATTACCAGAGCACCCACAACAGCTATGATAGCAGAAATTCTATGTTTCAAACCATCCCAAACTCCACCCGAATCATATCGGAGCCCTCGTGGATCCAAACCAAACATGCATATATACTAATCTAAAAATATCATACGGACTTACTCGTGCGATCAAATCGCCAAATAATATCCTTAACACTGAATTTAGCATCAAAATCTAAGAAAAATCTCAATAACTCTTAAGTTAGAATTTTTACAATCGAGTGTCTGATTCGCGTCATATGAAGTTTGTTTCTTACCAAATTTTATAAGCACAACTTAGATACCATATAAGACATGTACTGGGCTTTGGAACCCAAATACATACCCGATACCATCAAATTAAAACATCTTTAGTTTTTTCAAACACTCTTATGATTTCAATTAAATAATTTTATTCAAAAATTTATTTCTCGGGCTTGGGACCTCAGAATTCAATTCCGGGCATACAACCAAGTCCCATATTTTTTTACGGTCCCTCCAAGACCGTCAAATCAAGGTTTCAGGTCTGTTTACCCAAAATGTTAACCAAAGTCAACTTAAATTCAAATTTAAAGGCAAAATTAACATTTTTTATTAAATTTCCACATAAAAGCATTCCGGATATAGGCCCGGACTACGCATGCAAATTAAGGTGAGATAAAAGAAGGATTTTAAGGCCTCAGATACAGGATTGACTTATAAATCCTAAAACAACCATTCTTCCTCGAACGAACATAAGAAAGAAGTACTTGAGTCGTGGAAAAGAGGGGGATATCGGCTCTGCATATCGAACTCGGACTCCCAAGTAGTTGCCTCGGCAGGCTGACCTCTCCACCGAAAATGACCTAAAGGGAAATTCTTTGATCTCAACAAACGAACATGCTGGACTTGAATGGCTATCGGCTCCTCCTCATAAGTCAAGTCCTTGTCCAACGGGACATTCTTGAAGTCTAACATGTGGGATGCATCGTCATGATACTTCCGAAGCATGGACACATGAAACACTGGATGCACAACTGATAAAATTTGCGACAGTGCAAGTCTGTATGCTACCTCTCTCACTCGATCCAAAATCTAAAAGGACCAATAAACCTAAGGCTTAGCTTTCCCTTCTTCCCGAATCTCATCACACCCTTCATGGGCGACACCGAAGAAATACTCGCTCTCTAACCATGAATGCCACATCATGAACCTTGCGATCGGTGTAACTCTTCTGCCTGGATTGAGTTTTACGAAGCCTATCATGAATGATCTTCACCTTAACCAAGGCATACTGAACTAAATCTATACCTAACAATTGAGCCTCTCCCGCCTCAAACCACCTAATTGGGGACCAACACTACCTACCATATAGTGCCTCATAGGGAGCTATCTGAATGCTCGACTGGTAGCTGTTGTTCTAGGTAAACGCTGTTAATGGTAAGAACCGATCCCAAAAGCCTCCAAAGTTAATAACACATGCTTGGAGCATATCCTCCAAAATCTAAATAGTACGCTCGGACTGTCCGTCCGTCTTAGGAGGAAATGTTATGCTCAACGCGACACACGTACCCAACTCATACTGCACTTCCCTCTAGAAATGTGAGGTAAACTGCGTACCCTGGTCAGAAATGACAGACACGGACACGCCATGAAGACGAACAATCTCTCGGATATAGATCTCAGCCAACCGCTCAGAAGAATTGGAAACTCCACAAGAATGAAATGCGCTAACTTGGTCAGCCTATCTAACCCATGCTGCATCGAACTTCCTCTGAGTCCATGGGAATCAAACAACAAAATCCATAGTAATTCGCTCCCACTTCCACTCAGAAATCTCAATCTTCTAAAACAAACCACCATGTCTATGATGCTCGTGCTTTACATGTTGACAATTAAAACACCAAACTACTTAGGCAACGATGTACTTTTTCATTCTCCTCCACTAATAATGCTGCCGCAAGTCCTGATACATCTTAGTGGCGCCCAATTGAATAGAATACTGGGAACTATGGGCCTCATCTAGAATCAACTCACAAAGTCCATCCATATTAGGCACACAAATACGACCCTAAATCCTCAAAACTCCATCATCTCCAACTGTAACCTGCTTGGCACCCCCGTGCCACACTTTGTCTCTAAGGACAAGAAAATAAGGATCATCATACTGCCGATCTCGGATACGCTTAAATGATGAAGACCGAGCAATTGTACAAGCTAGAACATGGGCGGGCTCAGAAACATCCATCCTTACAACTGATTGGCTAAAGCCTGAACATCCAAAGCAAGTGGTCTCTCCCCGATCGGGATATACGTAAGACTACCTATACTAGCTGACTTCTTATGCAATGCATCGGCTACTATATTAGCCTTTTCCATATGATACAAGATGGTGATATCATAGTCTTTCAATAGCTCCAACCACCTCTTCTGCCTTAAATTTAGCTTATTTTGCTTGAACAAGTATTGCGAACTCTTGTGATCCATGAACACCTCACCTGAGACACCATATAAATAATGCCTCCAAATCTTCAGCGTGTGAATAATGGCTGCTAGCTCCAAATTGTGAAATAGATAATTCTTACTATCGCGAAATATATGTAATAACCTTGCCATTCTGCATCAAAATCGCACCAAGTCCAATATGTGATGCATCACAATATATTGTATATGACTTTGAACCTGTGGGAAAAACCAACACTAGCGTTGTAGTCAAAGCTGTCTTGAGCTTCTGAAAGCTTGCCTCACACTCGTCCGACCACCTGAACTGGGCATCCTTCTGGGTCAACCTAGTCATCGGGGCTACAATAGATGAATACCCATCCATAAAATGATGGTAATAGCCCACCAAACATAGAAAAACTCCAGATCACTATAGCTGATGCGGGTCTAAGCCAGTCCTTGACTGCCTCTTTCTTCTTTGGATCCACCTGAATACCCTCTACTGACACAACGTGACCCGATAAAGCAACTGATCCCAACCAGAACTCACACTTTGAAAAGTTAGCATACAAGTGACTATCTCTCAAAGTCTGAAGAATAACTCTCAGATGCTGCTCATGCTCCTCATGGTTACTGGAATAGATCAAAATATCATCAATGAAGACTATCATGAAAGAATCCAAGTAAGGCTTGAACACTCAGTTAATCAAATCCATGAAAGATGCTGGGGCATTTGTCAACCCAAATGACATCACCAAGAACTCATGATGCCTGTACCGAGTATGGAAAGCTCTCTTAGGGACATCGGATGCCCTAATCCTCAACTTATGGTAGCCAGATCTCAAGTAAATCTTATAAAACACTTGGGCACCCTGAAGCTGGTCAAAAAATCATCAATCTTTGGCAATGGTTACTTATACTTGATTGTGACCTTGCTCAACTATCTATAATCTATACACATCATCATCGATCTATCCTTCTTCTTAACAAAAAACACCGGCGCACCCCAAGGCGAGACACTAGGTCTTATAAAGCCTTTATCAAGAAGGTCTTGCAATTTCTCCTTCAATTCTTTCTTCTCAGGCGGGGACATACAATAAGGAAGAATAGAAATGGGCTGAGTGCCCAAAGAAAAATGAATTCAAAGGTCAATATCCCTATCAGGTAGCATCCCCAGCATGTTTAAAGGAAATACTTCAGGAAACGCATGAACAATAGGCACAAAATCCATAGAAGGGACCTCGGTGCTAGAATCACAAACATATACCAAATAGGCCAAACATCCCTAATCAACCATATGACGAGTCTTCATTATGAGATAAACCCTACAAGTGGAATGACCAGGAGTCCCTCTCAACTCTAAACGAGGTAGACATAGTCTATCGTTACATTCTTGGCATGACAATCTAATATAGCATGATAAGGGGATAACCAATCCATCCCCAGAATGACATTGAAATACACCATATCTAGAAGTAGGAGATCTATATGGGTCTTAAGACCCCCAATAACAAACACGCAAACATGATAAACATGCTCTACCACAATAGAATCACCCATCAGTATAGATGAATATACATGATCACTCAAAGAATCACAAGGCACAACTAGATAAATAGCAAAATAAGATGATACATAAGAATATATGGACCCTAAATCAAATAGGACTGATGCATCTCTACTGCACACTGAAACCATACCTGTGATAACTGCATCGGAGGCCTTGTGAGCACGTGATTTTTTGCCCAAGCAAATAAGTCAAAAATAAATATACAAAAATGATTTTTGATTGAAATTTGTTGATTATTGTGTAAAAGTATTAGTGTTTTTTGTATTTGTTGAAAACAAAGTAAAGAAAATTAAAACAAAAATACAATTTGAATTAATTAGAAAATACCAAAAATGTGAGATAATTACTAAGAAAATTAGAAAATCAAAAGAAAAATACAAAATACAAGGGATAAATACATTGGGAATAAATACGAAATAAAACAAATATAAAATACAAGAAAATACAAAAAACTAATAAATAAATACAATTTGGAAATATAAAAATAAGGTATAATACAATATAATACAAAATACCAAGGTATTTGGGCCAAAATCACAAATTTATAGCCTAATTAACACACAAACAGACCTGGCCCAAACGGATTTAACCGGCTGCTTATATATAATACCAAACGACGATGTTTCAATCAATAAAATTTGGGACATTGATAATTTGAATCAAACGGACTAAAATAAGCGGTTGTCTAGAAAATAAAATGACACTGTTAATTGAAATAGTCACAACCGTCCAATTAATTCATCCAACTGACAAAAGGAAAGCAACATTTCAAACATACGACATCGTTAATACAAAACAATCACAGCCATCCAATTAAGCAATCTAACAGACGAGAGGAAGGTCTCCTTTAAATTGAACGACACCGTTTAGTGGCCAAGTGAATCCTGACTACTCATTCAATCTAATCCAATGGATGGGAATTAATATTACACATTTAATATATATCTATAACCCTATGTTAATTCATTTCATTACACTCACCCCTTTCAGAGATCAAACCCTAGCCGCCTTAGTTCCCTTTCCCCTCTCCACACAGGCCACCGGAACCCAACCGGTGGTCAGCTTCTGGCCATCATCTCTGGCCATGCTTCACATTCTTGAACATCCCCCTTCTCCTCTACCACCCCATCGTACTAACCCCGTCCAAATACCTTTCATTCTCTCCAAATCTTGAAACACAGGTCGCCGGAACCCTAGTCGGCGACCACCAACCAATGAACCAGCTTTCGTCCTTAACACCCTGAGACCACCTTGAACTCCTCTTTCATCCTATCTAAATCCCTTCCCTTGAATCTTATCCCATCGTGTCGAATATCAAAAAATATTCCGCCGGAACCCTACTCCGGCGGATACCCCCAAACCAAAACCACCCCAGATCTAACCCTATGCTTTAAAATACCATTCTTTAACACCAAACGAGACTCCAAGAGTCTATCTAGAAAATCAACGGTCAAAAGAGACTCAAGGTCTATGAACAACCGAAAAATCAAGAAATGAAGAAAAATGAAGAAAGATGAAGGAAAAAGAAGAAAGAAAGAAAAGAAAAATATCAGATAAGCTAAGTAACCCTTAACCCATTTTTTCTCTACTGTGCTTCATGATATTCTTCGATATTTGATTATTTGTTATCCTGAACCTATTGCATGTTCGAAGGTCTTTCTGTGTATACTTAAAATCTACTGAGTATTCTTTTGTTCTGATGGGAGTCACCTATTAAATCATATGCTGTGTAGTTATTTAATGTTCTTGTTAGATAAATCCTTTTTGATTAAATATTTTGATTAATTAGATTCAACCATTATCAAATTTTTTCTCTAAGTCCTGATTAATCTAGGGTTTAGTCGTAATTAGGGTTATATTTGCAAGATTGTTTGAAACTAGCTATTATTGCATTACGGTTTAAATGCTTGACTTTTTTGAATTTCTGAGTACTTAGTCGTATTAGGGCTATGTGTGTAAATGCTTAATATGGCTATCATTGCAAAATAGTTTGACTTTTGACTTGCTATTTGTGGCTATTTTTTGAAAAGTGGTTAGTTCTAAAAGGGTTTACTTAGTCTGAACTAGTTATAATATAAAGTTTAAGTTTCTGGGGGTTTGTTAAATACTGTTCGATTTTGGACTGCTCAAAGTCTAAATTGACCTAAGGCTGGTCGGGTAAATATACATAAGACATAGGGCTAAAAGGGGAATAGAAAAGGGTATTCTGAAGATAATTTAGAAATAATAAGGGCATAAAAGACAAATGGTCAAGGTTTTAGTGTAATTAGCTGAACAATAAAGGGCGATTCACGTATAGTTAAATGGTAAATAGGTAATAAACCTTAGCAAGTGAGGGTAATAAAGGCAATAAATACCTAAAAGAATAATAGAGAATGCCCTAGAACCTTCTAGCAGGGGTTCAAGTGTATTCTTGTCAAATTAACTTAGACTTAACTGAAATAATTCAAAAAGAGTAGGGGTGGGAAATCTGAATATTTAATTCAAATTTCCTCTCATTCTACTCTATAAATAGGCCCCGTTAGGCCTTATTTCAAAGGTTCAGAAGATTTAACATACTGAAATACACTAATACACTGAAATACTACTACTGTTTCATTGATGTTAGTTCGAGTGGTATTTTGGGACTTCTGTTCATTGTTCTTCATCTGTTGATTGGATTCGCTGGGTTTTCTACTTGCTTGGTCGAATTCCCTAGGTTTTCTGTTCTGACGTTGCACTTTTTGTTGTGACAATTTGCCTCTACTGCTGTTGATATTTGGTTGCTTCTTATCGCTGATTTCTCTTCTCCTCCATCCCTTATAACTCATTGTTTCCTCTCATTTGATCAGGTACACTACTACCTCTTGAATATGTAACTGAAATGCCTTGAAGGAATGAAAATTGTTGATTAGTTCTATTTGTAATTGTATTTCTGTTTTGTTATAGCTATAGATACTTAGATTTCATGTAATTCAGTAGGATTTGGGTTGTAATAAGGACTGGACTATACAAACATAATTCAGATTTATAGTAGTAGTAAGTAATGTAGGAAACACATTAATAGGCTAGTCAAAAAGGATCACCTAGATCAAAATTCGAAACTGGTTAAACATAGTTAATTCACTTATAGATTTATGATTACTCTTAAAATCAGACGTGTAATACAAATAATTAGATGTTTTGTTAATTAAATTTTGAATCAGTATCGATTAATTCAAAAAAACATGAGTTAGTTGAATTTTAAAATCGTGTTAATGTCTTAGCATTACTGAAACTGGTTTAGCTATGAAACTTATGTTAAACTTTGTGATATGGCGTAAAAAATAGTAATCTGAATATGAATGAAGCGTAAATGGTAATTTGAATGTGTTTAGTTGAAGGTTTAGAATAATATTCTCATTTAAGCAAAACAATAGAGAAATTCAGTATTGTGTAACAACAACAAGTTAATTAAACTAGTGTTGATATTGAAACCAATAGTATTCGAACATAAATCAGCGTTAGTAAATACAATTAACTGCTAATACTGAATAATATTTGCTTGTAGATCTGTTAGTTTAGTAAAATGTTAACCTGTCTTGGATTAAGCAGTGATTTGGGCCTGGTATTAAATAGAGGCCCAGACCCAGTCGAAATGGCTTTTGAGCCTTTGAGAATAGATACGCAAACATCGACTGGGCTCCAGGTAGCCAATTGTACCTTGGTGCAACTCTATTATGTTGGCCCAGATTCCATGCCCAATAATGAATAAAGGCCTCGATCTAAATAGATAATGACATAAAATCGCTTATAAGCATTTCTATTAAGAAAAAAAATAGAATTAGAAAATATAGTACCCAAATAGGCTTAACCTCTAAAATTGAAATGGGACGAGCCTCGTTACGAGATAAAAACACACGAGGCCCCCAAATAATAACTATAAACTTTAGACCCGGAAGGATCGTTTAGACAATTTCACGATCTTTCCCAAAATAACAAGAATAGACACCGTTAGCTATAACAATATACATTCATTTGAACGGGTGCACATTTATGTGACCCAAATTCTACTCTCAACGAAGTCGAAATATATTCAAAGCCACAGGCGTACTGGTACGGTGTGGTCGAGGATGTATTTTCACGACATTGCAAATTCGTAAAATTCAAAAGTGGTATACTTGCACATGATTAAAATATATAAATTGAAATCAGATAAAATCAAAACAACAGTTGAGCGACCGTGCTAGAACCACAGAATCCAGGAGTGCCTAACACCTTCTCCCGGGTTAACAGAATTCCTTATCCAGATTTCTAGTTCGCGGACTGTAACAGAGTCAAACTTTCCTCGGTTCAGGATTAAATCGGTGACTTGGGATACCATTATATTCTCAAGTGGCAACTCTGAAAATTTAAATAACTAATCCCGTTCCGATTGTTCTTAAAGTGGAAAAACTCCTTCTACGCCCTCACGGGTAAAGTGTAGAAATACACATCTTATCTAGTAGAGTTAAAAAATGAGGTGTGACAGCTCTGGCGACTCTGCTGGGGATAAGAAACTCAGAACTTTGGTTCAGGGTTTAAGAATTTGAGCTCAGTGAAATTGCTGTTTTGTTTATATCTGATTTCATTATATGCTTTGATCAATGTGCTATATGTTTACTGCTTTGATACTACGTGAATTGTATATAAAAATTATGCCGAAAACCCTTCTCTTCTTACCTCTAGGGATGTGCTTACTGGTTGAGACTCCCCTTTCTGTTAAGTCAATACCCAAATAAGAAATAGAGGCTGGAAAAGTTACAAAGCCAGACGATCCCACGGGTCCCCGGTACGTAGCCCCCTCCTCGACCCTAGTTGTCCCCTCGGGTACACAGTTTAGAACTGATGAAAATCAGGATATTGAACCTAGAAATAGGACGATTATTTGGATCATATCTAACTTAGGGAACTCAACACAGGGGTTGGGTCCGTCTAGGACAGGTAACCCGGATATAAAAAGACCGAGCATGATTATATGTTGCATTTATTTGTCTTGGGCCATTATGCTGACCGGATAAATACCTGAAGAAAAGAGGAGAAAAATAGTAACTTTTAGAAAAAAAAAAAAACCAATGTCTAATACTAACGAAACACTATTGAAATTTTAAGAGAATTATCAAAAAATAGTTGGATTAAGTCAGTTTTGTTGAAATTAAAAATAGTTGGTCTAAAAATAATTTGACCGAACTACGCTGGTTTGATTATCACCACTAGGCAAGATACGTAGGCAACCCTTGATGGGTCCAACCACCCCTTTACAAAAAACAACCAAAAATATTAATAAATCAAAGTGATGATGTTTTTGAAAATAGCCGAATATCCCGAAAGGGCGCCAGAAGGCTGTTTGTGCAAAAATGGCCACTTTTGAGTCAATTTCCCTAGATAATGAATACAACCTTAAAATCTTCAGAGGAAGTGTTGAAAGGCTGTATTCGCAAATAGGAACTTTTTGAAAAAAAATGATGGAAAGAAATTTTCCTTAAAAAATATTTTTTGTCTTTAGGTCGAATAATATGTGGTTAAATCACCTTTAAATAAATGTGCAGGATGAGCACAATACAAAATGAACCTTTTTCGTTAATGAATAAGATCCCTTTGGAGTTACGCCTCTGGTGGAAAGACTTGGGTCAGGACCGACATGAGGTCAAGAAATATTTGAAAGGTCTTACCAGGTTGCTTGATATCATACCTCGGGGAGACATTATTCGGGCCTTGGTCACTTGCTGGGATCCCGCACACAATGTGCTCCATTTTTCGGACTTTGAGCTCACTCCGACACTAGAAGAGATTGCTAATTACATCGGTAAAAATGAGGTCCCTCTGAAAGATAAATATCCGGTCGTTACAAGGGCCATCACCGCTCACAGATTCCTGGATTCCTTGAAAATAGCCTGAAGTGTTCACAAAGAAGATTTGGTCCACGGTTTTGCACTATGAATTTCATTTACCATAGATATGGTCACGTTGGAGGATTTAACAACCCAACAAACAAACTATGCAGTAAAGCAAATCGGGCTAAATGGGAGGAACGTAGGCGTTTTGCTTTCATAATAGCCTTTTTGGGTTTGATAATATTTCCAAGGAAAACGGGAACATCGATATCAGGATTACCGGGATTGTCAGTACTCTCCTTACACAGGATAATAGTACTTTGGCACCTATGATAGTGGCCGATATCTTTCGTGCTCTCACAGCTTGTAAAGCTGGAGAAGATTTCTTTGAGGGATGCAATTTACTATTATAGATATGGATGATCGAGTACTTATGCCATCGCCCTTAATTCCTGAGTTATGGATCATCAGAAAAGACTTGCATAGAAGAATTCTACACGAGGATAAAGGGGTCAAGATGCCAGAGGGGTCTAAAGGTTGGATTGCATACTTCCGATCACTTATTGCTAGTCAGATAAAATGGGCATTCGGCTACCCATCGATGAAATCATATACATGCCAGTAGAAGGATCACACTTTCTTTTAATGGGGATCAAACGTATCCAACCTTACGCGCCGTATCGAGTATTACGGCAACTCGGAAGATATCAAATAGTGCCAAAAGATGGAGATCTCAACGTACAAGTAATAGAGATTAGTCCCGATGGGCAGTTTCTTGAGGCAAAAGTCCGACAAATATGGAATGAGAGTCAATGTTTGAAAGTGGACACTTGCGTAAGGGATCGGGCCAGAGGTGAAGTGTCACCTGGTTATTCCGCATGGTACAGAAGAGATTATGAGCATGAAAGATCAACGAAGAGACCTCACATTCAATATTTTACCGAGCTGTCGAAAGAGCAATGGGATTTGTTGGCTAAAGAGAACGAATACCGAGCCAAAATCAGTATGTTAGAAAAGCAAGTTCAAGACCTCAAGTTCGAGAGCAGCTTACAAACAACGACCGATGAGGGTGAAAAGAAACAACTGATTAAGGAAAATGAGGCATTAAAAGCCCAAATTCTGAAAATGAGAGCAGTAACTGAAACCCCTATTCAACATGCCCGTGATGAAAAATTGATTTATAATTTACGGTGAAAGGTGAACGACTACATTTTTGATCTAGACAAAGATGAAAATAATTAATTGGGGTTCGGAAGCAATTGGATAGAAATGCTGAAGAAAGGGCTCGGATTATCCAATAATTGAAGGAAGAACATAATACTTAAGTTGCTCGGTTGAGGAGAAAGATTGTCATGGCCGAGGTCAAAAGTAGCAAACAAGTAAAAGAGTTTGACATAGAAAGAGAACACTGCTATATGGCCATGGCCCGGTTAGAATTGGAACTACAGCAGCTTCAAGAGAAAAGCCAACAGACTCTGGACGCTCGTGCCAAACAAATAGGGAGGTTACTTCAAGAGAAAGGAATGATTAGAGAGAGAATTGTCAGCACTGCTCATTATATCAATTAGAAATGCCAGATATGCGAAGATATGACCCAGTCTACATTTGCCGCCTCAGCAATGATATTTGTAAATCAATTAATGAGAGATTTAGATAAACTCCAAAGGGGACTGGCATATAGGCACGCGGTAAGACCGAACGATGTCTCGTGGGCACTAGGGTCTTTAATGTATTCTTAGGACATGCATTTTGACTTTGTATTTTTATTTCTGCATTTTTAAGGTTGTAGTACAATTATCATTAGATTATCATCTTTGTAATCAATCATTGGTTATTAATGAAATTGAAAGTTTCCAAATTTGTTTTTATTATTCTTTTTCTTTAAATACTTGTACGATAGACAAATATTTAGGACCAGTCAATGAAATGAAAAACAAGGGGACAACAAGAAAAGAAATGAAAAAATTAAAAATGAAAAGAAAAAAAAAGAACGTCGGTGGTAATAAATATAAAGAAAAGAAAAAGCCGAAAACAAAAGAATTGGGCAAATCAAGAAAAACAACAAGGCCGGGATGACGCATATGACCAGGCAAAATTATATTCTTAAATTGTAATTTTGACCCATTATGGCCTAACCACTAAAACGTTTTGTCGTTGTTGAGTAACAGATAGGTGGTTAGTAACTGGCATTCTGGCAACTCACCATTAAAACACTCGTTCCAAGAATATGACAAAGGCAATTACTCAGGAAATTAAATGTCACGACCCGGATTTTCCCCCAACATCGGGATCGTGATGGCGCCTACTCATGGTAGCTAGGCAAGCCACTACATTCAATATTTACCTGATTTTTCCATTACTTCATACTCATTTTATCAACAAGAACAATAATATTAATTAAATAAGTGCGGAAGACTTTCAAAATAGAATTAGGAATATCCAAGGTAAAACACTACTGAAATCCTCTACCCAAGATGTGGAGTCACCAACTCACGAACTACTACTGAATACTACACATAAAGGTCTGAAGGAAAAATAACATAAATCTGTTTGTCTCGGAACAATGAGACTACAGCTAATAATATAAATAAGTGGAAGAGACGTCGGGCCTGCGGATGCCTGCAAGCTACCTCGGTCTCGAAATGCTTAACTCCCACGCAAGATTCTACTGCTGCCGCTCCTGATCAAAACCTGGACCTGTGCAAAAAGGCACAGAAGTGCAGTATCAGCATAATCCGACCCCATGTGCTGGTAAGTGCATGGCCTATCCCGGCGAAGTAGTGACAAGCCCAGGACCAGACACTCACATAAACCTGTGTAGTTCTATATATATATATGTACACCACAAGATAACGAGAAATAATCAAGTCACAAATTCAACAAGAAGTATCATAAGAGGAAAACTCAATAGTTAACAACAATTATTAAGTCAGCAATGGTAAACAGAGTATAATGGAAATAGTTAATATCAAACAAGGAGTAGCAAATAGTTGCACGGCATGACCCTTTGTGCTTTTACTCTCATCCTCACCAAATAAGCAAATAAAAGTGCACGGCCCTTCATGCTTTTACTCTCACCCTCACACCCATGGCACGGCTTGATCCTTTGTGCATGGTTCAATAACAAGGCACGACATTACCCTTCGTGCATAATCAATATCACAAGGCACGACATGATCCTTCGTGCATAATCAATAACAAGGCATGACATTACCCTTCGTACATAATCAATAATATAATGCAGGGCATTAACCTTCGTGCAAAAACGGTAAAACATGGCACGGCATCACCCTTCGTGCATTATCACTCTTTCTCACCCAAATAACAATCACAGTTAAGGGCAGAGAAAGAAAACAATAATCATAAACCGTCCCGGCAAGGGACACAACAATCATCACAACAAGGTCCCGGCAAGGGAAAACGATAATCCATTTACAACAAGTCCCGCCAAAGGAAAACAATATTTCACTTTGCAATAAGTCCCGGCAAGGGTTCAACAATTCATCTTTAAGATATCTTACAACAATTATCAAGAACGACTCACGGTCATGCTAGACGCCAGTGTATGGATGCTCATCACCACAGCCCATACACCGCACTCGATCACATAGCACATAGCACACAATCCTATTCCCTCAAGCTAGGATAGAACAAACACTTACCTCTAGCCTTGAAGTCTAAATTATCCTTCAACTATAGCTTTACCCCGAATTTCCGCTTCCAACTTGCTCGGATCTAATCACAATTGATCCCATTACATTAATAAATACTATATAACTTAGTTTAAATGCTTAAAATGGTTTTCTCAAAGTTTACCCCAAAATTTTCCAAAATGCCCCTAGCCCCACGTGGTCGGAACTCGGGGTTCGAACCAAAATCCGGTTACCCATTCTCTTATGAGTTCAAATATATGATTAGTTTCAATATCGAACCTCAATTCGAGGTCCAATTACCCAATTCATGAAAACCCTATGTTCTACCCAAAAATAAGAATTTCTACCATGAAAACCTTTGATATCTATTGAAAAACATGTTTAATGTTGTTCGGAATTGAAAGAATTAAGTAAAAAGTGACTTACAATTGCTTTGGAGTGAATTTTCTCTTGAGGGCTCGTGTGTGGTGTGTGGGTTTATGAAAGAATGAAGAAAGAACTGAAAAATTCGTTTAAGTATAAAATTGCACAGCTGCGGATATCGCAATTGCGAACATTTGTTCGCAATTGTGAACACTGCAGATCTGGGGTCTGAGGCTCTCGCAATTGCGAGACAGGGTTCGTGTGACGACCCAAAGGGTCATCACTTATTTTATTAATCATTTCGAGCTTGTGAGGCCTTGAAAACCTCATTCCATGTTGCCTCGATTTACGTGCACAATCCGAGCATGTAGCCGGAAAGTTTTGTGATAGAAAATATGAATTTTATGAGAAATTTGGATAAAAATGATATTAATATTGATATGGTTGACTTCGGTCAACATTTTTGGTAAACGGACCCGGACCCGAGATTGGATGGTCCCGAGAGGTCCGTAGGAAAATATGGGACTTGGACATGCGTCCGAAGTCGAATTCGAGGCCTAGAGCCCAAGTTATGAATTTTTCTATGAAATTGTTTTTGATGTAATTGTTAAAGGAAATGAATTAATTGACCTTGGTATTGGGCTCGTATTTTGGTTCCGACGCCCGGTACAAGTCTTAAGTATTATATATGTGATTTCTGTAAAGTTTGGTGACATTTGGATGTCGTTTGAGATGTTTTAGACCTTGAGTCCCAAGTTTGAAAGTTTTGAAAACCAAAGGTATGAAAATCATGAATTTGAGGCTTGATTTGATGAAAACGAGGTGATATTGGCGATGTGATCGCACGAACAAGTTCATAATGTGTTTTCGAGGTTGTGTACATGTTTGGTTTGGAGCCCGGGGGCTCGGGTAAAGATTTGATAGGCCGTTGGATGAAATTCTGAATTTTTGCACTGCTGGTTTTTCACCCAGCTGTTGGCTTCACAATTGCGAAGTATTTCTCGCAATTGCGAAGGGGGCAGTACAAGGTAGGGCTCGCACATGCGAACCCTGATCGCAAATGCGAAGCCCCATTGACCCGGCCTTGTTCGCAAATGCGAACAATTGTTCGCAAATGCGAAAGTCCCCAGGGCCTGCCTATGTTCGCAAATGCGAACAAAAGTTCGCAAATGCGAACATTCCCTATACTACCTTGGTTCGCAAATGCGAACCATTGTTCGCAAATGCGAACACTGCCCTATACAGCCTATGTTCGCAAATGCGAACGCTCCCTTTGTCTGCCAGTGTTCGCAAATGCGAACAAATGTTCGCAAATGCGAACTTCCCAGCCTTAGCTTATTTTTCGAACTCTAGAAATTGGTCGGGGTTCGCAATTGCGAACCCATGTTCGCAAATGCGAACACAGAGACCTGTAAAACACGATTTTAAGTTCATTTCTTCACTTTTTACAAAATAAAAACACCTATTTGCAATTCTTCACGGATTCCTTCTTCATCAAAACAATTGTAAGTCACTTTTTACTTAATTCTTTCAATTCCTAACATCATTAAACTTGTTTTTCATTAGAAATCAAAGGTTTTCATGGTAGAATTCTTGTTTTTGTTAGAAAATACGGTTTTTCATAAATTGGGGAATTGGACCTCGAATTGAGGTCCGATTTTGAAACAAATCATATACATGAACTCGTGGGGGATGGGTAACCGGATTTTGGTCCTAACCCCGAGTTCCGACCATGTGGGCCCGGGGTTGAAATTCACTATTCCGGGCAGAATGTTGTAAAAGTTGTATTTGATCTTAAGAATTAGTTTGTTGAGTAGTATTGATGATATTAAATCAATTGTGTATAGATACGATTGGATTGGAGCCAAATTTGAAAGAAAAGACATTTCCACCGATTGAATTGTTCATAAGCATTCGAGGTAAGTGTTTGTTCTATCCTAGCTTGAGGGAATAGGATTATGTGTTATGTGTTATGTGATCGAGTGCGGTGTATGGGCTGTGGTGACGAGCATCCATACACTGGCGTCTAGTATGACCGTGAGACATATTTGCAGATAAATTGTTGAACCTTTGCCAGGTTGTAGAATTGTTATTGTTCTCCCTTGTCGGGACTTGTTGTGAAGATGATTATTGATTGCCCTTGTTGGGACGATTTATGAATTATTGTTTCATTCTTTGCCCTTAACTGTGATTGTTATTTGGGTGAGGAAGAGTGATAATGCACGAAGGGTGATGCCGTGCAATGTTTGTTTATTTATTCACGAAGGTTAATGCCGTGCCATGTTTTATTGATTATGCACGAAGGATCATGCCGTGCCCTGTTATTGAACCATGTACGAAGGATCATGCCGTACTATGGATGTGAGGATGAGAGTAAAAGCACGAAGGGTGATGCCGTGTACTTTATTTGCTTCTTTGGTGAGGATGAGAGTAAAAGAACGAAGGGTGATGCCGTGAAACTGCTTGCTATTCTTTGACTTGATATTACTTGTGTTTCCATTATACTTTGCTTTTCCTTGTGAATTTATTAACTGTTGTTAATTGTTGAATTCTTTGAGATATTCCTTATTGTGTTATTACCTGGTTAATTCTTGTTATTCTGTGGTATACATATATATTGAATTGCACAGGTTTATGTGGGTGTCTGGTCCTAGGCTTGTCACTACTTCGCCGGGATAGGCCAGGCACTTACCAGCACATGGGGTCGGTTGTGCTGATACAACACTTCTGTGCGTTTTTGCACAGTTCCAGGTTACGATCAAGAGCAGCAGCAGCAGTAAATCGATTGCGTGGGAGTTTATCATATTTGAGACCGAGGTAGCTTGCAGACGTCCGCAGGCCCGGCGTCTCTCTCTTTATTTATGTTATTAGTCGTAGTCTCTTTGTTCCGAGACAAACAGAATTATGTTATATTTCCTTCAGACTTTTATGTGTAGTATTCCATAGTAGTTCGTGAGTTGGTGACTCCACGTCTTGGGTAGAGGATTTTAGTATGATTTTCACTTTGTAATTAGTTATTTCTATTTCGATAAAGTATTCCGCATTTATTTAATTAAAATTGTGTTTAAAACAGGATAGTATGAATACAGTGGCTTGCCTAGCTACCACGAGTAGGCGCCATCACGATCCCGATGTTGGAAAAAAATTCGGGTCGTGACAAGTTGGTATCAGAGCTCTAGGTTACATAGGTCTCACCACTCACGAACAAGCTTAGTAGAGTTTGAGAGGTAGGTACGGAGACGTCCGTACTTGTCCTCCAGAGTCTATTGAGTTAGGAAAGAGTCTCTCATTTGTTCTTTCTTGTCGTGCGACTTGTTCCTCAATTACTGATTGAATTTCTATTCTGTGACACGCGCTTCTTCGTCCACTGACCAACAGCCCGAGCCCCAGGCAGCTCCCGTGAGGGGCAGGGGCCAAGGCCGTATCAGAGGCCGTGGTAGGGGTAGAGCTCGGCCCCAGGCAGCTACTCCAGAGGTGGAGCCTCATATTGAGATTGACGAGGAGGTTCCGGTTCCAGCAGCTCCAGTGGGCCCAGCTCAGGTCCCAGGAGAGGCTTTATTTACCCCGGATCTCCGGGATGCTTTGGTCAGAATAGCGGGATTTATGGACAGCATTGCCAGAGCGGGTTTATTACCAGTTGCACCAGCCACTTCTCGGGCTGGAGGAGGGGCCCAGACTCCTATTGCTTGTACTCCGGAGCCAGTAACTCCTCCGCCTCAGACACCAGTTGTTCATCCAGCTGTGGCCACTCAGTCAGGTACCACAGCTCAGGCCGAAGAGGGAGCGGCCATGACTTCCGATTCGTTATGGAGGCTTGATCGGTTCTCCAAGCTATTTACCACTACATTCGGTGGAGCCGCATCAGAGGATCCTCAGGACTTCTTATTCAGTTGCCATGAGATTCTCAAGACTATGGGGATCGTGGAGACAAACGGAGTTGACTTCTGTACCTTCAGGCTTGCAGGATCCGCTAAGACTTGGTGGAGAGATTATTGCTTGACTCGACTAGCAGGGTCCCCAGCTTTATCATGGGATCGGTTTGCAGAACTATTTATGGAGAAGTTTCTCCCTGCTACTCAGCGGGATGTACTTCGGAGGCGGTTTGAGCGCCTCCATCAGGGGGCACTATGACGGTTACACGGTATGAGACGAGATTTGTCGATTTGGCTCGTCATGCGGTGGTGATACTTCCCACGGAGCGGGAGAGGGTGCGCAGGTTTATAGATGGGCTTAATCGGCCGATTAGACTCCGGATGGCTATGGGCGTGGGGAGTGACATATCATTTCGGGAGGCGGCCAATGAAGCACATAGAGTTGAGATGGCTCTTGCTAGGGAGGCGGTTATTCTTCGGATAAGAGGCCTCGTCATTCGAGCGAGTTTGGTGGTTCTTCCTCCGGTAGCGAGAGAATCCTTTGATAGAGGCCGGTCCTCCGGGCCTTTTCATTCCGCCCTTCGGGTTTCACGGGGTGGACCGAGTGATCCTGGTTTTCGGGGCATTATTCGGACCGACCTCCTGTAATGCTCGGCCTCTTCGGAGTGTTCGTGGAGTCCATTCGGTCGTCGGGGCCAGCAGCCCTATCGGTCCAAGAGTTGCTACGGTTGTGGTGACCCGTGTCATTTTATCAGGTATTGCCCTCTAGCGGCGGGCAACTCTCAGCAGCGAGGTCCTCGTCCTATGATTTAGGCCCCAGCTGACCCTCAGCCTGCCCAGCCAGCGAGGCGGGGGTAGAGATTATAGAGGTGGAGGTCGAGACCGTAGAGTTGGAGACCGTCCAGCCAGAGGTAGAGGTCAGCCAGTTGATGGTCGTCCTAGAGACGCAGCTCAGAGGGGAGGTGGAGATCCCCGATTCTATGCTTTACCAGCCAGGCCAGAGGCAGAGGCATCAGATGCCGTGATTACAGGTACTATTCTTGTGTGTGGCAGAGGTGCTTCAGTATTATTCGACCCTGGATCTACATATTCCTATGTGTCTTCCTACTTCGCACCATATTTGGCTGTGCCCAGCTATGCTCTGGATATTCCAGTTTATGTGGCTACACCGGTGGGTGACTCCATTGTAGTCGATCGGGTGCATCGTTCGTGCGTAGTTATATTTGGGGGTCTTGAGACCCGTGTTGATCTGTTGCTTTTGGATATGGTAGATTTTGATGTCATATTGGGGATGGACTGGTTGTCCCCATATCATGCTATTCTTGATTGCCATGCTAAGACGGTGACCTTAGCCTTGCCAGAATCACCCCGACTAGAGTGGAAAGGTACCTCAAGCCACTCCGTTCGCACCGTTATTTCCTATGTTAAGGCTCGACGTATGGTCGAGAAGGGGTGTCTAGCTTATCTGGCTTATGTTCGTGATTCCATCGCAGAAGTTCCTTCCATTGAGTCGGTCCCTATTGCACGGGAGTTTCCGGAGGTTTTTCCTTCAGACCTGCCGGGCATGCCACCCGACAGGGATATTGATTTCTGTATTGATTTGGCACCGGGCACTCAGCCCATCTCTATTCCACCCTATCGTATGGGCCCGCCGGAGCTAAAAGAGTTGAAAGACCAGTTGCAGGACCTTCTTGAGAAAGGCTTTATCAGGCCCAGTGTTTCCCCCTGGGGAGCACCTGTATTATTTGTAAAGAAGAAGGATGGCTCGATGCGGATGTGTATTGATTACCGGCAGTTAAACAAGGTGACTATCAAAAATAAATATCCACTTCGGCGAATTGATGATTTATTTGACCAGCTTCAGGGTGCCAAGGTATTTTCAAAGATAGACTTGAGGTCAGGCTACCATCAGCTGAAGATCAGGGCGGCTGACATTCCTAAGACGACCTTTCGCTCTAGATATGGGCATTATGAGTTCTTGGTCATGTCCTTCGGGTTGTCCAATGCCCCAGCAGCATTCATGGAGTTGATGAATCGGGTATTCAGGTCTTACTTAGATCTATTCGTGATAGTCTTCATAGATGACATCCTGGTGTACTCCCGCAGCCAGGAAGAGCACGAGCAGCACCTCAGAGTGGTTCTTCAGACTCTGAAAGATAACCGGCTATATGCCAAATTTTCTAAATGTGAGTTCTGGCTGAGTTCGGTAGCATTTCTGGGTCACATTGTATCAGTGGAAGGTATTCAAGTGGACCCAAAGAAGATTGAGGCAGTCCAGAATTGGCCTCGACCAGCTTCGGTGACCGAGATCCGGAGTTTCTTGGGATTAGCAGGTTACTACCGTTGATTTGTAGAGGGGTTTTTTTCTATTGCAGCCCCGATGACCAGGTTGACCCAGAAGAGTGTCCAGTTCCAGTGGTCAGAGGAGTGTGAGGCGAGCTTTCAGAAGCTCAAGACAGCCTTGACCACCGCACCCGTGTTGATACTACCTACAGGTGCAAGGCCTTATACAGTTTACTGTGACGCGTCCCGTACAGGGCTTGGAGTGGTATTGATGCACGATGGTAAGGTTATTGCGTATGCTTCGAGGCAGTTGAAAATACATGAGAATAATTATCTAGTTCATGATCTTGAGTTGGCAGCGGTGGTTCATGCCTTAAAGATCCGGAGGCATTATCTATATGGTGTGACATGTGAGGTGTACATTGATCAAAAAAGCCTACAGTACTTGATAAAGCAAAAGGAGTTGAATTTACGATAGTGGAGATGGATAGAGTTGCTGAAGGACTATGATGTTACTATCCTATATCACCCAGGTAAGGCCAATGTGGTGGCCGATGCTTTGAGTAGAAAGTATGCCAGCATGGGTAGTCTTGCATATATTCCGGTCAATCAGAGACCATTAGCTCTAGATGTCCGGGCCTTAGCCAACCGGTTCGTGAGATTAGACATTTCTGAGCCTTGCAGGGTGTTAGCCTGCACGGTCGCTCGTTCTTATTTATTAGAGCGTATCCGTGAGAGGCAATTTGATGATCCTTATTTGCGTGAGTTGAGAGATACGGTACAACGGGGAGGTGCCACACAGGTAAATCTAGATGATGATGGGGTATTAAAATTGCAGGGTCGAGTTTGTGTGCCCAATGTTGAAGGAATTCGAGAGTTGATCTTAGCAGAGGCCCACAGTTCGCGGTATTCTATTCACCCAGGCGCCGGGAAGATGTACCAGGACTTACGGCAACACTATTGGTGGCGCAGAATGAAGAAAGATATCGTTGCGTATGTCGCTCGGTGTCTAAATTGTCAGCAGGTGAAATATGAGCACCAGAGACCTGGTGGTGTATTCCAGAGGATTGAAATTCCCGAGTGGAAATGGGAGCGGATCACTATGGACTTCGTTACTAGACTTCCTTTGACTCGGAGGAAATTTGATGCTATTTGGGTCATTGTTGATAGGCTGACCAAGTCGGCACACTTTATTCCAGTATCTGTCTCCTACTCGTCGGAGAGGTTAGCGAAGGTTTACATTAAGGAGATTGTTCGTCTCCATGGGGTGCCGTATCTATTATCTCTGATCGGGGTACGCAGTTTACCTCGCGGTTCTGGAGAGCGGTCCAGCAGGAGTTAGGCACCCAGGTTCAATTGAGTACAGCATTTCATCCTCAGACGGATGGCCAGTCCGAGAGGACTATTCAGATTCTTGAGGACATGCTTCGAGCCTGTGTTATTGATTTCGGAGGCTCGTGGGACCAGTTTCTACCATTAGCAGAGTTCGCCTACAATAACAGTTACCAATCTAGCATCCAGATGGCCCCGTATGAGGCGTTGTATGGTAGGTGATGTCGATCACCAGTTGGATGGTTTGAACCGGGAGAGGCTCGATTGTTGGGTACAGACTTAGTTCAGGAGGCCTTACATAAGGTCAAGACTATTTAGGAGAGATTGCGTTCAGCTCAGTCCAGGCAGAAGACTTATGCGGATCGTAAAGTTTGAGATGTGCATTTCATGATTGGTGAACGAGTATTGCTCCGAGTGTCGCCTATGAAGGGCGTGATGAGGTTCGGGAAGAAGGGCAAGCTCGGCCCTAGGTATATTGGTCCATTTGAGATTCTAGACAGAGTGGGAGGGGTGGCTTACAGATTAGCTTTGCCGCCTAGCTTATCAGCCGTGCATCCAGTTTTTCACGTATCTATGCTTCGGAGATACCACGGCGATCCCACACATGTGTTAGACTTCAGTATTGTCCAATTGGACAATGATCTATCTTACGAGGAGGAGCCGGTGGCTATTCTAGACCGGCAGGTTCGACAGGTTGAGGTCGAAGAGTTATCCTTCTGTGCGTGTTCAGTGGAGAGGTCAGCCTCCTGAGGCATCGACCTGGGAGTCCGAGTCTGATATGCGGAGCCGCTACCCACACTTGTTTCCTGACTCAGGTACTTCTTTCTTTTGTCCATTCGAGGATGAACGGTTGTTTTAGAGGTGGAGATTGTGACGACCCAAAGGGTCATCACTTATTTTATTAATAATTTCGAGCTTCTGAGGCCTTGAAAACCTCATTCCATGTTGCCTGATTTACGTGCACAATCCGAGCATGTAGCCGGAAAGATTTTGTGATAGAAAATATGAATTTTATGAGAAATTTGGATAAAAATGATATTAATATTGATATGGTTAACTTCGGTCAACATTTTTGCTAAACGGACCCGGACCCGAGATTGGATGGTCCCGAGAGGTCCATAGGAAAATATGGGACTTGGACATGTGTCCGGAGTCGAATTCCTGAGGCCTAGAGCCCAAGTTATGAATTTTTCTATGAAATTGTTTTTGATGTAATTGTTAAAGGAAATGAATTAATTGACCTTGGTATTGGGCTCGTATTTTGGTTCCGACGCCCGGTACAAGTCTTAAGTATTATATATGTGATTTCTGCAAAGTTTGGTGACATTTGGATGTTGTTTGAGATGTTTTAGACCTTGAGTCCCAAGTTTGAAAGTTTTGAAAACCAAAGGTATGAAAATCATGAATTTGAGGCTTGATTTGATGAAAACGAGGTGATATTGGCGATGTGATCGCACGAACAAGTTCATAATGTGTTTTTGAGGTTGTGTACATGTTTGGTTTAGAGCCCGGGGGCTCGGGTAAAGATTTGATAGGCCGTTGGATGAAATTCTGAATTTTTGCACTGTTGGTTTTTCACCCAGCTGTTGGCTTCGCAATTGCGAAGTATTTCTCGCAATTGCGAAGGGGGCAGTACAAGGCAGGGCTCGCAAATGCGAACCCTGATCGCAAATGCGAAACCCCTCATACCCAGCCTTGTTCGCAAATGCGAACAATTGTTCGCAAATGCGAACGTCCCCAGGCCTCTCTATGTTCGCAAATGCGAACATAGTTCGCAAATGCGAACACTGCCCCATATTGCCTTGGTTCGCAAATGCGAACCATTGTTCACAAATGCGAACACTGCCCTATACAGCCTATGTTCGCAAATGCGAACATTAGTTCGCAAATGCGAACACCCCCTTTGTCTGCCAGTGTTCGCAAATTTTTCAAACTCCAGAAATTGGTCGGGGTTCGCAATTGTGAACCCATGTTCGCAAATGCGAACACAGAGACCTGTAAAACACGATTTTAAGTTCATTTCTTCACTTTTTACAAAACAAAAACACCCATTTGCGATTCTTCACGGATTCCTTCTTCATCAAAACAATTGTAAGTCACTTTTTACTTAATTCTTTCAATTCCTAACATCATTAAACATGTTTTTCATTAGAAATCAAAGGTTTTCATGGTAGAATTCTTGTTTTTGTTAGAAAATAGGGTTTTTCATAAATTGGGGAATTGGACCTCGAATTGAGGTCCGATTTTGAAACAAATCATATACATGAACTCGTGGGGGGATGGGTAACCGGATTTTGGTCCTAACCCCGAGTTCGACCATGTGGGCCGGGGGTTGAAATTCATTATTCCGGGCAGAATGTTGTAAAAGTTGTATTTGATCTTAAGAATTAGTTTGTTGAATAGTATTGATGATATTAAATCAATTATGTATAGATATGATTGGATTGGAGCCAAATTTGAAAGAAAAAGACATTTCCACGGATTGAATTGTTCATAAACATTCGAGGTAAGTGTTTGTTCTATCCTAGCTTGAGGGAATAGGATTATGTGTTATGTGTTATGTGATCGAGTGCGGTGTATGGGTCGTGGTGACGAGCATCCATACACTGGCGTCTAGTATGACCGTGAGTCGTTGAAAAATGATTATTTTGAGATATATTACAGATGAAATGTTATTGTTTTCCCTTGTTGGGACTTGTTGTGAAGATAATTATTGATTGCCCTTGATGGGACGGTTTATGAATTGTTGTTTCTTTCTTTGCCCTTAACTGTGATTGTTATTTGGGTGAGGAAGAGTGATAATGCACGAAGGGTGATGCCGTGCCATGTTTATTTATTTATGCACGAAGGTTAATGTCGTGCCATGTTTTATTGATTATGCACGAAGGATCATGTCGTGCCCTGTTATTGAACCATGTACGAAGGATCATGCCATACTATGGATGTGAGGATGAGAGTAAAAGCACGAAGGGTGATGCCGTGTACTTTATTTGCTTATTTGGTGAGGATGATAGTAGAAGCACGAAGGGTGATGCCGTGCAACTACTTGCTATTCTTTGACTTGATATTATTTGTGTTTCCATTATACTTTGTTTTTCCTTGTGAATTTATTAACTGTTGTTAATTGTTGAATTCTTTGAGATATTCCTTATTGTGTTATTACCTGGTTAATTCTTGTTATTCTGTGGTATACATATATATTGAATTGCACGGGTTTATGTGGGTGTCTGGTCCTAGGCTTGTCACTACTTCGCCGGGATAGGCCAGGCACTTACCAGCACATGGGGTCGGTTGTGCTGATACTACACTTCTGTGCGTTTTTGCACAGGTCCAGGTTACGATCAGGAGCAGCAGCAGCAGTAAATCGATTGCGTGGGAGTTGATCATATTTGAGACCGAGGTAGCTTGCGTCCGCCCGCAGGCCCGGCGTCTCTCTCATTATTTATGTTATTAGCTGTAGTCTTTTTGCTCCGAGACAAACATAATTATGTTATATTTCCTTCAGACTTTTATGTGTAGTATTCCATAGTAGTTCGTGAGTTGGTGACTCCACGTCTTGGGTAGAGCATTTCAGTATGATTTTCACTTTGTAATTAGTTATTTCTATTTCGATAAAGTATTCCGCATTTATTTAATTAAAATTGTGTTAAAAATAGGATAGTATGAATACAGTGGCTTGCCTAGCTACCACGAGTAGGCGCCATCACGATCCCGATGTTGGAAAAAAATTCGGGTCGTGACAGTTCGCATTTGCAAACTTGGTTGGGGCACTGGGTCTTCGCATTTGCGACAACATGTTCGCATTTGCGAACCCAGGCGAATTATTGAAGGCCTCGTTTTTGCGAGGTTTAGTTCACATTTGCGAACTCAAGCATTCCTGGACATTCTTCGCAATTGTGATCAAGGCTTCGCATTTGCGAACACAACCTTGGTCTGACCCCTTCGCAATTGAGACACTTTTCTTCGCATTTGCGAAGACACCAGCTAGGTGAAAAACTAGCTATGTAAAATTTTAGAATTTGAACCAACGGCCTATCAAATCTTTACCCGAGCCCCCCGGGCTCCAAACCAAAGATGTACACAACATCAAAAACACATTACAAACTTGCTCATGCGATCACATCGCCGATATAACATCATTTTCATCAAATCAAGCCTCAAGTTCATGATTATCAAACTTTGCAGAAAGATATAATATTTAAGACTTGTGTCGGGCGTCGGAACCAAAATACGAGCCCGATACAAAGGTCATTTAATTCATTTTCCTTTAATAATTACAGCAAAAACAATTTAATAGAAAAATCTATAACTCAGGCTCTAGGCCTCAGAATTCAACTCCGAACGCATGTCTGAGTCCCATATTATCCTACGGACCTTCCGGGACCGTTCGATCTCGGGTCCAGGTCCGTTTACCAAAAATGTTGACCGAAGTCAACTATATCAATATTAATATCATTTTTCTTCAACTTTCTCATAGAATTCATATATTCTATCACAAAATCTTTTCGACTACATGCCCGGATTATGCACGTAAATTGAGGCAACATAGAATGCGGTTTTTAAGGCCTCGGAAGTGCGGAACAAGCGAGGAAAATAGGTGATGACCCTTTGGGTCGTCATATCCTCCACCTCTAAAACAACTATTCGTTCTCAAACGGACAAGAGAAGGAAGTACCTGAGTCGGGAAATAAATGTGGGTAGCGGCTCCGCATATCAGACTCGGACTCCCAGGTCGATGCCTTAGGAGGCTGACCTCTCCACTGAACATGCACAAAAGGATAACTCTTCGACCTCAACGGTCGAACCAGCCGGTCTAGAATGTCCATCGGCTCCTCCTTGTAGGATAAATCGTTGTCCAATTGGACAGTACTGAAGTCTAACACATGTGTGGGATCGTCGTGGTATCTCAGAATCATAGATACATGAAAAACCGGATGCACGACTGATATGCTAGGCGGCAGAGCTAGTCTATAAGCCACCCCTCCCACTCGGTCCAGAATCTCAAATGGACCAATATATCTAGGGATGAGTTTGCCCTTCTCCCCGAACCTCATCACGCCCTTCATAGGCGATACTCGGAGTAATACCCGCTCACCAACCATAAAATCTACATCTCGAACCTTACGATCCGCATAAGTCTTCTATCTGGACTGAGCTGAACGCAATCTCTCCTGGATAGTCTTGACCTTATCCAAGGCTTCCTGAACTAAGTCTGTACCCAACAACCGAGCCTCTCCCGGCTCAAACCATCCGACTGGAGATCGACATCGCCTACCATACAATGCCTCATACGGGGCCATCCGAATGCTAAACTGGTAGCTGTTATTGTAGGCGAACTCTGCTAATGGCAGAAACTGGTCCCACGAGCCTCCAAAGTCAATGACACAGGCTCGGAGCATGTCCTCTAGAATGTGAATAGTCCTCTCGGACTGGCCGTCCGTCTGAGGATGAAAAGTCGTACTAAACTGAACCTGGGTGCCTAACTCCTGCGGGACCGCTCTCCAAAACCGTAAGGTAAATTGCGTACCCCGATCTGAGATAATAGATACCGGCACCCCATGAAGACGAACAATCTCCCTGATATAAATCTCAGCTAACCTCTCCTATGAGTAAGAGACAGTTACTGGAATGAAGTGTGCCGACTTGGTTAGCTTATCAACAATGACCCAAATAGCATAAAGTTTCCTCCGAGTCAAGGGAAGTCCAGTAATGAAGTCCATAGTGATCCGATCCCATTTCCACTCGGGAATTTTGATTCTCTAGAACACACCACCAGGCCTTTGGTGCTCATATTTCACCTGCTGACAATTTAGACACTGAGCGACATATGCAATGATGTCTTTCTTCTTCCTGCACCACAAATAGTGCTGTCGTAAATCCTGATACATCTTCGCGGCGCTCGGGTGAATAGAATACAGCGAACTATGGGCCTCTGCTAAAATCGACTCTCGAATCCCCTCAACATTGCGCACACAAACTCGACCCTGCAATCTCAATACTCTGTCATCATCTAGAGTTACTTTCGTGACACCTCCCCTTTGAGCTACATCTCTGGGACGGTCATCCACTGGCTGACCTCTACCTCTGGATGGACGGTCTCCACCTCTACGATCTCGACCTCCACCTCTACGATCTCTACCCCCACCTCTGGCTGGCTGGGCAGGCTGAGGGTCAGCTAGGGCCTGAATCATGGGACGAGGGTCCCACTGCTGAGTGTTGCCCATCGCTCGTGGGAAAAACCTAACAAGAGGACCTGGGTCACCACAACCGTAGCAACTTTTAGGCTGATAGGGATGCTGGCCTTGACGACCTGAATGGCCCCCACGAATACTCTAAAAAGGCTGAGCACTAATAGGAGGCTGATCTGAATACTGCTCACGAAAGCCACGATCACCTGGTCCACCCTGTGAAGCCTGAAGGGCGGAATGAAAAGGCTTGGAAGACTGGCCCCTATCAAAAGATTCCCTGCCTCCTGAAGAAGATCTACTAAACCTGCCGGAATGACGAGTCCTCTTGTCTGAAGGATAACAGCCTTCCCGAGCAAGAGCCATCTCAACTCTACGAGCTGCATTAGCTGCCTCCTGAAAAGATATATCACTCCCCAATCTCATGGCCATCTGAAGTCTAATCGGCTGATTAATCCCATCTATAAACCCGCGGACCCTCTCCCGCTATGTGGGGAGTGTCACCACCGCATGACGCGCCAGGTCAACAAATCTCGTCTTATACTGAGTGACAGTCATAGTACCCTGCTAGAGGCACTTAAACTGCCTCCGAAGTGCATTCCGCTGTGTAACAGGGAGAAATTTCTCCAAAAATAACTCTGAAAACTGATCCTATGATAAAGCCGGGGACCCTACTGGTCGAGTCAAACAATAATCTCTCCACCAAGTCTTGGCTGATCCTAAAAGCCTGAATGTACAGAAGTCAACTCCATTAGACTCCACGATCCCCATAGTCTTGAGAATCTCGTGGCAACTAAATAAGAAATCCTGAGGATCCTCTGATGTGCCACCGCTGAAGGTAGTGGTAAACAACTTGGAGAACGGATCAAGTCTCCATAAAGAATTAGAAGTCATGGCCGCTCCATCTCCGGCCTGAGCTGTGGTACCTGACTGAGTGGCCACAGCTGGCTGAACCACTGTTGCCTGAGGCTGAGGAGCTACTAGCTCCGGAGTACGAGCAACAGGAGTCTAGGCCCCTCCTCCAGCCTGAGAAGCGGCTGGTGCAGCTGGTAATAAGTCCGCTCTGGCAACGCTGTCCATAAATCCCACTATCCTGACAAGAGCCTCCCGAAGATCCGGGGTAAATAATGCCTCTCCTGTGACCTAAGCTGGGCCCACTGAAGCTGTTGGGACTGGAACCTCCTCGCCAGTCTCCATATGAGGCTCCACCTCTGGAATAGCTGCTGGGGGCTGAGCTCTGCCCCTACCACGGCCTACGATACGGCCTCAGCCCCTGCCCCTCACGGGAGCTGCCTGGGGCTCAGGCTGCTGATCAACGGACGAAGAAGTGCGTGTCCTCACCATCTGCGAAAGGACAGAGTAGAAATTCAATCAGTATTTGAGGGGCAAATCGCACGACAAGAAGGAAAAAATGAGAGACTATTTCCGAACTCAATAGACTCTGGAGGACAAGTACAGACGTCTCCGTACCTACCTCTCAAACTCTACTAATCTTGTTCGTGAGTGGTGAGACCTATGTAACCTAGAGTTCTGGTACCAACTTGTCATGACCCGAATTTTCCCCCAACATCGGGATCGTGATGGCGCCTACTCATGGTAGCTAGGCAAACCACTACATTCAACATTTACCTGATTTTACCATTACTTCATACTCATTTTATCAACAAGAACAATAACATTAATTAAATAAGTGCAGAAGACTTTCAAAATAGAATTAGGAATATCCAAGGTAAAACACTACTGAAATCCTCTACACAAGATGTGGAGTCACCAACTCACGAACTATTACTGAATACTACACATAAAGGTCTGAAGGAAAAATAACATAAATCTGTTTGTCTCGAAACAATGAGACTACGACTAATAATATAAATAAGTGGAAGAGACACCGGGCCTACGGACGCCTGCAAGCTACCTCGGTCTCGAAATGCTTAACTCCCACGCAAGACTCTACTGTTGCCGCTCCTTATCAAAACTTGGACCTGTGCAAAAATGCACAGAAGTGCAGTATCAGCACAATCCGACCCCATGTGCTGGTAAGTGCCTAGCCTATCCCGGCGAAGTAGTGACAAGCCTAGGACCAGACACTCACATAAACCTGTGCAGTTCTATATATATATGTACCATAAAATAACATATATATATATATATATATATATGTACACCACAAGATAACGAGAAATAATCAAGTAACAAATTCAACAAGAAGTATCATAAGAGGGAAACTCAACAATTAACAATAATTATTAAGTCAACAATGGTAAACATAGTATAATGGAAATAGTTAATATCAAACAAGGAGTAGCAAATAGTTGCACGGTATGACCCTTCGTTCTTTTACTCTCATCCTCACCAAATAAGCAAATAAAAGTGCACGGCATCACCCTTCGTGCTTTTAATCTCATCCTCACATCCATGGCACGGCATGATCCTTCTTGCATGGTTCAATAACAAGGCACGACATTACCCTTCGTGCATAATCAATATCACAAGGCACGGCATGATCCTTCGTGCATAATCAATAACAAGGCACGACATTACCCTTCGTGCATAATCAATAATATAAGGCACGGCATTAACCTTCATGCAAAAACAGTAAAACAAGGCACGACATCACCCTTCATGCATTATCACTCTTCCTCACCCAAATAACAATCACAGTTAAGGGCAGAAAAAGAAAACAATAATCATGAACCGTCCTGGCAAGGGATACAACAATCATCACAACAAGGTCCCGGCAAGGGAAAACGATAATCCATTTACAACAAGTCCCAGCAAGGGAAAACAATATTTCACTTTGTAATAAGTCCCGGCAAGGGAAAACAATATTTCACTTTCCAATATGTCCCGGCAAGGGAAAATAATGTACAATTCCACATCCCGGCAAGGGTTCAACAATTCATCTTTAAGATATCTCACAACAAGTATCAACAACGACTCACGGTCATGCTAGACGCCAGTGTATGGATGTTCGTCACCATAGCCCATACACCGCACTCGATCACATAGCACATAGAACACAATCCTATTCCCTCAAGCTAGGATAGAACATACACTTATCTCTAGCCTTGAAGTCCAAATTATCCTTCAACTATAGCTTTACCCCGAATTTTCGCTTCCAACTTGCTCGAATCTAATCATAATTGATCCCATTACATTAATAAATACTATATAACTTAGTTTAAATGCTTAAAAATGGTTTTCTCAAAGTTTACCCCAAAATTTCCCAAAACGCCCTTGGCCCCACGTGGTCGAAACTCGGGGTTCAGACCAAAATTCGGTTACCCATTCCCTCACGAATTCAAATAAATGATTAGTTTCAAAATCGGACCTCAATTCGAGGTCCAATTACCCAATTCATGAAAACCCTATGTTCAACCCAAAAACAAGAATTTCTACCATGAAAACCTTTGATTTCTATTGAAAAACATGTTTAATGTTGTTAGGAATTGAAAGAATTAAGTAAAAAGTGACTTACAATTGCTTTGGAGTGAATTTGCTCTTGAGGGCTCATGTGTGGTGTGTGGGTTTTTGAAAGAATGAAGAAAGAACTGAAAAATTCGTTTAAGTATAAAATTGCACAGATGCAGATATCGTAATTGCCAACATTTGTTCGCAATTGCGAACACTGCAGATCTGGGGTCTGAGGCTCTCGCAATTGCGAGATAGGGTTCGCATTTGCGAACTTGGCTGGGGCACTGGGTCTTCGCATTTACGACAACATGTTCGCATTTGCGAACCCAGGCGAATTATTGAAGGCCTCGCATTAGCGAGGTTTAGTTCGCATTTGCGAACTCAAGCATTCCTGGACATTCTTCGCAATTGCGATCAAGGCTTCACATTTGCGAACACAGCCTTGGTCTGCCCCCTTCGCAATTACGACTCTTTTCTTCGCATTTGTGATGACACCAGCTGGGTGAAAAACCAGCTGTGTAAAATTTCAGAATTTGAACCAACGGCCTATCAAATATTTACCCGAGCTCCCTGGGCTCCAAACCAAACATTACACAACATCAAAAACATATTACAAACTTGCTCGTGCGATCAAATCGCCGATATAACATCGTTTTCATCAAATCAAGCCTCAAGTTCATGATTATCATCCTTTTTAGTTTCATAACTTTCAAATTTGGAACTCAAGGTTCAAAACACATCAAACGACAACCAAATGTCACCAAACTTTGCAGAAAGCACATATATAATATTTAAGACTTGTGCCGGGCGTCGGAACCAAAATACGACCCCGATACCAAGGTCATTTAATTTATTTTCCTTTAATAATTACAACAAAAACAATTTAATAGAAACATCCATAACTTAGGCTCTAGGCCTCAGAATTCGACACCGAACGCATGTCCGAGTCTCATATTTTCCTACGGACCGTCCGATCTCGGGTCCGGGTCCGTTTACCAAAAATGTTGACTGAAGTCAACTATATCAATATTAATATCATTTTTCTTTAAATTTCTCATAGAATTCATATATTCTATCACAAAATCTTTCCGGCTACATGCCCGGATCATACACGTAAATTGAGGCAATATAGAATGAGGTTTTCAAGGCCTCGGAAGTGCGGAACAAGCGAGGAAAACATGTGATGACCCTTTGGGTCGTCACATATAAAAATAGAAAAGGTCTGCTTCAGCCCCGGCCGATCGCTACTGTTCCCATGACCATTAACTGGATCTTTCGTTGTATCAGTTTGGCCTTCAACTTGCTTTAATGGACAGTTATCATCCTTAAGGCCATATTTGCCTTTGCCACAATTAAAAGAGATCATATGAAGGCTCTCATACTCAATTTTCCACATAGTGTGATTTAAACTTAGATAAAATAAAAGAGGGTACAGGTCCCTTTCAATACCATGGAAAGCATCCCTATTAATAAGGTAAACCTAGGTTAACACTGCTTCAGACCATAAAGACTTTTGAAAAGTCATCTCAAAGGAAGGTGCCCTAATAATTTCCAATAAATGTCTCTTTTTCCATTCTGCAACCCTATTTTGCTGTGGGGTGTATGGGCATGTCATTTTGTGACGACCCAAATGGTCATCACCTTTTTCCTCGCTTGTTCCGCACTTTCGAGGCCTTGAAAATCTCATTCTATGTTGCCTCGATTTATGTGCATAATTCGGTCATGTAGCCGGAAAGATTTTGTGATAGAATATAGGGGTGGGCATTTATCGCGTAAAACCGATAACCCGGACCGTTAATTCTTTATTTGGTTATCGGTATTGGGTTATTAGGTTATTGGGTTAACGGTTCAGTAACGGGGTAAACAATTTTTTTTATTGGGTTATCAGTTCGGTCTCGGTTTTTATTTTTGTTATCGGGTAAAAATTGATAACCCAATAAGAATATAGTAATTTACTAATCTACCCTTATATACTAGGGTTCCCTTTTATTTTACTAGTTTCCTATTTCCATTCCCTCATTCCCCGCTCCCTCTTCTGTTTTTACAGTTTACTCTTTAGTTCACTCTAAGAACCAAGTTGCTGCAGCCCCCAACTTTAGAGTTCAGTCACTCGTTTCATTTTCCCAATCTCCCGCAGCGGCGCAGCCCCCCCCCCCCCTCAGTCTTCAGTCTTCAATCGGCGTAGCCCCCAACTCCAAGTCCCAATCTCACCAGTCACCACACAGGCACACATTATCCTGTCGACTGTCGAGTCTTCGTCTCTGTATTTCCGCACCACACCAGCACACCTTATCCGGTGAAGCAGAGTCCAAACGCCTGAGCCTCAAGTTCAAGTCTCAAGCTCACCACCAGTTCAATCGCATCGTGTAAGTTTTGGCTCAAGATTTTTGTTTTCTTCTTGTTAATTATTGTGTGTGCTCAAGATTTTTGCCTCTGTTTGCTTCTAATTTTGTTTTATATTAGAGGAGTAGCAATTTTATTATATTCATTTTGATTAATTGAGTTAACATAAGTGATTTTGTGCTATATGGTGTTGTCGTGTATATGTATTTTAAGCTAGTTCAGTAATTTTTTATATTTTAAGCTAAATATGTAGTTATATGTATTTCATTTTGAGATTTGTTGTCTCGCAAACTCACAGTGACACAAAAATATGGCTGAAAATATGATGATAGATAAGGTGATTGGTGAAAGTGGTATTTCTAATTCAAATGCGACATCACAATCTCAATCAGTTCAATCGACAACAAAGAGACAAAGAAAAAAGAGGTCTATTGCATGGGAACATTTTGACCAAATTATTGATCCGGAAGGAAATCAAAAGGGTGTCTGTAAATATAGCAAAAAAGAATATTTTGCTGATTCGAAAGATAATGGTACGAAATCACTCCTTACACATATGTCCAATTGTCCAAAAATGCCTTTAAGTGTTGCTAAAAATCAATCTAAAATAGGTTTTAAACCTATTCCGGGGGTAACAAGGGTGATGTAGCTGTTGTTCCATGGAAATTTGATCAAGAACAATGTAGGAAGGCTTTGTGTCGTATGGTGATTGTTGATGAACTTCCTTTCAGATTTGTTGAAAAGGAAGGTTTTGTGAATTTTATGAAAGTTCCTCAACCTTTTTTTCGAATTCCTTCACGTAGAACTGTGACTCGAGATTGTTTTGATCTTTTCAATGAGGAAAAATGTAACTTAGTGAAGCTTTTTAAAGATCAGAGAGTTTGCCTTACCACTGATACTTGGACTTCCTTGTAACGAATAAATTATATATGTATTACTGTTCATTGGATTGATAATGAATGGAAAATGCATAAAAGAATTATCAACTTTTGTCCAATTTCTAGTCATAGGGGTGAAGATATGATAAATAGTATTGTTAATTGTTTGAAAGAGTGGGGGTTACAAAAGATTTTCACTATCACAGTTGATAATGCTAGTTCAAATGATGTGACGGTGAAGGAGCTTTCTAAGAAGTTAACTAAACGGGGGAAGGAGCGTTCTTGAAATCTTTTATAAGATTACTATAAAGGTATCTGGCTCACTTTATGTTACATCAAATCATCATTTTCTTGAAATTTGTCAAGTTGCTGTTTACTTGAAACAAGTGATATTAAACAAAGATGTTCTTTTGGGTTCAATGGCAAAGAAGATGAAGGAGAAATTTGATAAGTATTAGGGTGATCCAAAAAAATAAACAAAATGATTTTCATTTCATGTGTTTTGGATCCTCGATACAAGTTTGATTCTTTTAGTTTTGCACTTGCGAAGATGTTCGAAGAGAAAGGGCCAATTATTGCGAAGGGAGTGCATACATACATGACTTCATTGTTTGAAGAGTATGTAAAGTCTCATTCAAAAGGTAATGATTTTCATCCTTCTTCATGTTTATCTAACTCTTCATTGGACACAATGGAAGCTTCAATTGGATCTTTTGGTTCTTTCTTTGAAGAATTACAAAGACATAAAGATGAGATTGGAAGTTCAGATTCTAAATCAGAATTAGAAAAATATCTTACAGAAGAAGTTGAAAATAAAATAGCAGACGGTAATATATTGCTTTAGTGGAAACTAAACTCACCTAGATTCCCCATTCTTGCTGAGATGGCTCGGGATGTGTTATCTATTCTTATTTCAAGTGTTGCATCTGAATGTGCATTTAGCACTGGAGGGTGTATTCTTGATTTATTTAGGAGTTCATTGACTCCTAAATTGGTGGAAGTTCTAGTGTGCCTTCAAGATTGGCTTAGAAGTGAGCCATTACCTGTAAGTGTTGAGGAAGATTTAGATGTTCTCGAGAAATTAGAACAAGGTAACAATATTTTAATTTGTTTGATTGTATATTATTTTTATAAATAGTTTATTTAATATTATTGTTGTTTGACTTGTTAATATATATTCTCATAGATTTTCCCAATCTTGGAAATGAACCATGCGATGATGATGTGTAGAATCTTTGATAGTTGTAAGTTAAACTTTGGTAAGTTAATTATTCAACTTATATCACACATTGTATGATTACAAATATTACTTGATGTAATATATTTTATTTTTATGTTTAATAGGTGTAACCATGCCTCGACTTTGTTGTCTCAAAGCTATTTCACATTTTTGGAGTCACTATGCAATGATTGAAGAAGGTGATGATGGATGGTGGAAACTAAGAAGCTATTTCACATGTTTGTTGTTAGCTGTAGTTGTACTCAGCTGTGTCATATATAGCAGCTTTAAAATTGTTATGGTGTTGCTCTTTCTTTTTTTTGGATTATGGGCGTTATAGTTATTATTGCAGCTGTCAGCTATGTCGTTACAGTAGTGCCTATGTGGTTATAACAGGCTAGCAGCCACTACAACAAATTTGGCCTAAGGCCACACTAATTTTAGACAACGCTTGAAAAATATTACCAAAAGTATTTATGGCAATACTTTTTGAGGGGTGGTCTTTGCTGGGACCTTTTGGCTACGGAATTTAGGCGACGCTTCTAAAGCGCCCTCTTTTAATTGTAACGACCCAGCCCGTCGTTACGGGAATTACCACACTGTTACCTTGCATTTACATATCTTATGCTTTTATATCAGTATTAGAGTATATCGGGTGAGTTAGGAGTGATTTGGATTGAAAATGAAGCAAATAGTATGTTTGAAGGAAGCTTGAATATGGGAAGTCAACCAAGAGTTGACTATTGAGTTAGAGTGCTCGGAACCGGATTCTGATGATTTGACTAGTTTCGGGGGATCATTTATGACTTAGGAGAGCAATCGTAATTGAATTCGGAGGTCCGGTGTAGTTTTAGGCTTGAATTGGCGAAGGTTGATTTTTGGCGAAAACCGGATGGTAGGTGATATTTTGATCTGGGGGTCGGAATGGAATTCTGACAATTTTTGTAGCTTCGTTAGGTGATTTTGGATATGTCTGCAAATTTTCAGGTCATTCGAACATCGGTTGATCGGGTTTTGGATTGAATGTTAGTTTTGAAAGTTTTGAAGAAACTTAGGCTTGAATTTGTGTGTAAATGGTGATTTTGATATTTAGGATGGTGTTTTGTGATTGGAACAAGTCTGTATCATGTTTTGGAGTATGTTGGTGGTTTTCGTTGGGGTCCTGGAGGCCTCGGGATGATTTCGGATCATCAACCGGGCATATGGGACTTGGCAAAATCTGCAGAAAACTGCAGGTTTCTGCCCAGTCATTTAGACCTTCGCGTTCGCGTGGCATGGGTCGCGTTCGCGAAGGCCAGGCAAATCAATGCATCATGTTCGCGGTCAGGATGTCGCGTTCGCATAGGCCAGGGGTCGTGTGCATTGCGTTCGCGTGACTGGCAGTCGCGAACGCGTAGAAGGATTTTGGGCGGCTGGGAATTTTGTTCATCGCGAACGCGTGGTGGTGTTCGCGTTCGCGTAGGGTAAGTCAGGGTCGAGCATCGCGAACGTGTGGGAGTCATCGCATTTGCGAAGAGTAAAAGGGAGCTGTTCATCGCGAATGCGTGGAAAATCACGCGAATGCGTGGAAACTCATGCGAACGCGTAGAGCAAATTGCTCTGACAGTGAATTAAACCACAGAACAGAGGGGTTACGGGTTCATTCACCCAAAACACAATTTTGAGCCCTTGAGAGAAGAAAACTCGAGGAAATCACTGATAAATCATCGGGTATTCATCGGAGGTAAGATTCTTGACTCAAAAACATCATTTTATGGTAGAATTAACATCAATCTTCATGAAATTGGGTAGAAATCTTGAAGAAATGTGGCCTAGATATTAAAAACGGGATTTTGAGTTTTGGGAGGCCACTTGAACTCCGATTTCGATAAATTTTATATGTACGGACTCGTGGCGAGATGAGGATCGCGTTGGTGCTAATTTTGGAATTTTCCGAGCAGTGGGCTCCGGGTCGGGTTTTACCAACTTAGTGTATTTATGCGAATTTCATGTAAATTGAAATGGGTTACGATTCTTTGACCCGTATTTGATATAATTATTGTGGTTTGACTAGATTCTACGCACGAGGGAGCTAAATTCAAAGGAAAAGGCATCACGGACGAGTCTACGGCCGGCTAGAGGTGAGTAGTTTGTGTATATGGTAGCCCGAGGGTTCGAAACCCCGACTTAGCACATTGTGATGCTAGTAGGGCATGGCTCGCACCCCGTGGCAGGTGCGGGATTAATTTTGACTGGGGATTGAGACTTGGTCCATCCCGGATATGGATAATATGCTATTAGTGATGGAAATACACTGTGTTTGATATATTTGTGGGTTGTAAGCCTTGTATGGGGTCTTGTGCCGACCTGTTATATCCCTAGGGTATAGTTTATATGTGATAGCTATACTTGCTTAATCACTGATCTCAGTCCTGGAATTTGTAATCACACTTTTGAAATGCAAAGTCACCGGTTTTTATAAATTTAATAAGGTTAAAGTATTTTTCATAAATTTATGAATTGAGAACTGGAATTAAGGAAAATGAACTGTTTTGTGACTTATTTGCTTATCGTGGACTGAGCATGGGATCGGGCTGCACGCCGCAGTGGTTGATATGAGGATCGGGCTGCACGCCGCAGTATTGCGCTTGGGCTGTAGGAGCCCCTCCGGAGTCTGTACACACCCCAGTGAGCGCCGTCGACGTTAAATGGATAGGGCTACACACAGTAGCGATTATGTGCATTGCATTGCATCTTTATTTGTTGAATTACTCTGTGGTAGCTATATTGTATTGTTGATGCTAGTTCGTAGGAGATTCGAACTGTAGTTTAGCTTCATTATGTGGTATTCTGTGGATTTCTTATTTTCAGCTACTTGTATATATTTATTACTCACTGAGTACTTAGTACTCACCCCTACTCCCTGCACCTTTTGTGTGCAGACTCTGGTACTCAGGAGCAGTAGACAGGCATTTCCAGCGTTTGCAGTGTCATATCGAGTTGCTGAGGTAGCTGCCGACGTTCGCAGAACCTAGCTTCTCCTCTCCTTTCCAGTTGTTATTTTATATTCTGTATTCAGACTTGAGTATTTCTATACAGTACTCTCTATTCATGTTGGGTTTTGCTAGAGGCTCTAGACTTGTGACTCCAGATCTTTGGGAGTGTCAGTATTTTGTCCATTATTATTATTATTGGAGTTCTTTGACTCATATATTCTTCTTGGAATGTCCATTTGGGACTGATAGTCGTTGTGATAAGTTAATAGTTGGCTGGCCTAGCTTAATTGTTGGGTGCCATCACGACCGGATTTGGGTCGTGACAAGTTGGTATCAGAGCCTAGGTTACTAGGACACGCGAGTCATGAGCCGGTTTAGTAGGCTTTCGCGGAACGGTACGTAGATGTCCGTATCTATCCTCGGAGGGCTACAAAAACTTTAGGAAAAACCTCATTTTCTTGGATTCATATCGTGCGATTTATGTTATCATGAAATTAATTTTTTCCATATTCGATTCTCTTGCAGATGGCGAGAACACGTGCTAGCGGACGTGGCGGACGACCACCATTGGCACCCAGAGGCCGTGGTAGTGGTAGAGGTAGGGAAGCAACACCAGCACCTGCTGACCCACCAGCTGACCAGACTCAGGGTCAGATTCCTGCACCAGTAGCCCAGGCTCAAGACCAGATTCCAGCAGCAAACGCTCCGGCAACTCGGGTTCAGGCACCGGCAGTGCCCATTGTGATACCGGGTCTTCAGGAGACCTTGGCTCAGATCTTATCAGTGTGCACAGGCTTGGCTCAGGTCGTTGCAGCCTCTACTACAGCGTCTTCTTCACAGGCAGGGGGAGGGAATCAGACCCCGTGGCTCGCACACCCGAGCCGGTGATACAGGGTATTCAGGCGCCTGGGGCAGCTCCAGTTCAGCCAGTTGCGCCTGTTGCACCAGCTCCTACTTATACTGTTCCAGTTATGCCCGACAATGAGCAGCGTCGCTTGGAGAGATTTGAGAGGCTACAGCCTCCGACATTCAGCGCTGCTGAGGGCGAGGACGCCCAGGGTTTTCTTTCACCACTTTTCAGTTCACAGGTGCAGCATTTCAGTGGTGGGAGGATTTCGAGAGGCGTAGGCCCGCTGGGGCAGCGTCCCTCACTTGGCAGCAGTTCTCTACAGTATTTTTGGAGAAGTACGTGCCTCAGTCTCAGAGAGAGGAGCTGCGACGTCAGTTTGAGTGGCTGAAGCAGGGAGATATGACGGTTACTCGGTACGAGATGAGATTCACACAGTTGGCCCGTCATGCCATGTGGATGGTTCCTACAGACCGAGAGAGGATTCAGAGATTTATCGATGGCCTTATTTATCCAATCCGCATATTGATGTCTAGGGAGAGAGCTTCGGCAGTTACCTTTGAGGAGGTGGTTGATGCTGCCCGTCACATTGAGACAGATCGCCGCAGGGAGCGGGAGGAGAGAGAGGCTAAGAGGCCTCGTGGTTCTGGTAGCTACAGTGGTGCTCCGTCTAGGGGCCAACCCCAGTATAGCAGGGGTTGTTCTTTCAGGTCTCATCAGTCTGGATGTGCAGAGTCCAGTGGGGTTTCATCAGATCGTGGTCGTCAGGGCCATCAGGGTTATCAGGGTCAGCAGAGCTGTCAGCAGAGTCAGCCTGCACTGAGTGCTCTTCCAGCTCAGAGCTCTGCTCCTGCTTCCTCAGCACAAGGTTCATCTGTAGCGAGGGGTCCTCAGCAACCCCTTCTTCCATCTTCAGGCCGTTGTTTTGAGTGCGGTGACTTGGGCCATATGAGGAGAGAGTGTCCTTAGTGGCTTCGTAAGCGGTCTCAGCAAAGGGATCAGCCTTCGTCTTCTACTCCTGTTTCTTCAGCGCCAGCACAGTCGGCTAGGACTGGTGGCCAGGTATCCAGAGGTCGCCCTAGGGGCGAGGATCGTACTAGTGGAGGCCAGGCTCGTTTCTATGCTCTTCCGGATAGGAAGGATGCTAGCGCTTCAGATGCGGTCATTTCAGGTATTATCTCAGTCTGCCACAGGGATGCTTCTGTCTTATTTGATCCCGAATCCACCTATTCTCATGTCTCTACTTATTTTGCACATCATTTGGGTATGACCCGTGGTATTCTTGCTTTGCCCGTACATGTGTCTACCCCAGTGGGGGATACTGTTATTGTGGATCAGGTATATCGATCCTGTCTTATTACTATTGGTGGTCTGGAGACCCGAGTTTATTTATTACTACTGGGCATGGTAGACTTCGATGTAATTCTAGGCATGGATTGGCTATCTCCTTACCATGCGATTCTGGACTGTCATGCCAAGACAGTCACACTAGCTATTCCAGGTAATCCGAGGATCGAGTGGCGTGGCTTGACTGATTATGTGTCCGACGGGGTGATTTCTTATATAAAGGCCCAACGAATGATTGGCAATGGTTGTTTATCTTATTTGGCCTTCATTAGAAATGTTGAGGCCGAGACACACCAGTCTTGATACGGTCCCCATTGTGAGGGAGTTTTCGGATGTATTTCCGTCGGACCTACCGGGCATGCCGCCTGACGAGAGATATTGACTTTGGTATTGACTTGGTGCGGGCACTCGGCCCATTTCTATTCCTCTTTATCGCATGGCACCGGCGGAGTTAAAAGAATTGAAGGAACAGAGCTCTAGGAACTCTTAGATAAGGGTTTCATTCGTCCGAGTGTGTCACCCAGGGTGCACCGGTGTTGTTTGTGAAGAAGAAAGATGGCACAATGAGAATGTGCATTGATTACAGAGGCAGCTGAACAAGGTAACAGTGAGGAATAAGTACCCATTACCTCGTATTGAGGACCTATTTGATCGGCTCCAGGGAGCTAGTGTATTTTCTAAGATTGATCTTCGATCGGGCTATCATCAGTTTGAAGATCAGGGACTCGGATATTATGAAGACAGCGTTCGGGACGCGATATGGGCACTACGAGTTCCTGGTGATGTCTTTCGGGTTGACTAATGCCCCAGTGCATTCATGCACTTGATGAATAGTGTATTTCGGTCGTACCTTGATTCTTTTGTGATTGTGTTTATTGATGATATTTTGGTATATTCACGCAGTCAGGAGGAGCATGCACAACACTTGAGGGTGGTACTGCAGAGGATGAGAGAAGAGAAGCTTTATGCAAAATTCACTAAGTGTGAGTTCTGGCTTGACACTGTGACTTTTCTGGGACATGTAGTGTCCAGTGATGGTATTCGAGTTGATCCACAGAAGGTCGAGGCAGTGCAGAATTGGCCCAGACCTTCCTCAGCTATCGAGATTCGGAGTTTTCTCGGCTTGGCAAGCTATTATCGCCGGTTTGTTCGGGGTTTCTCATCTATTGCTTCACCGTTGACTAAGTTGACACAGAAGAATGCTCCATTTGTGTGGTCTGATGAATGTGAGGAGAGCTTCCAGAAGCTCAAGGAGGCTTTGACCACAGCTCCAGTACTTGTGTTGCCATCAGCCTCAGGGTCTTATATGGTGTATTGTGATGCTTCTAGAGTTGGACTCGGTTGTGTGTTAATGCAAGAGGGTAGAGTTATTGCATATGCTTCTCGTCGGCTAAAGCCCCACGAGAAGAACTACCCTGTTCATGATTTGGAGTTAGCTGCTATTGTTCATGCCTTGAAGATTTGGAGGCATTACCTGTATGGTGTATCTTGTGATGTATATACAGACCACCGCAGCCTTCAGCATTTGTTTAAGCAGAAAGATCTAAATTTGAGGCAGCGGAGATGGCTTGAATTGCTTAAAGACTATGATATTACTATCTTGTACCATCCGGGAAAGCCAATGTAGTGGCTGATGCATTGAGCCGGAAGGCTATTAGTATGGGCAGTTTGGCGTATATTCCAGTTGGGGAGAGACCCCTTGCAGTTGATGTTCAGGCGTTAGCTAATCAGATGGTGAGGCTGGATATTTCTAAGCCTAGTCGGGTGATGGCTTGTGTGATGGCTCGTTCTTCTTTATATGATTGTATTCGAGAGCGCCAGTATGATGATCCACACTTACTTGTCCTTAAGGATAGAGTTCAGCATGATGATGCCAGAGATGTCACTATTGATAGTGATGGTGTATTGCGGATGCATGGGCGGATATGCGTGCCCAATGTTGATGGCCTTCGTGAGTTGATATTGGAGGAAGCCCATAGCTCGCGGTATTCTATTCATCCAGGAGCCGCGAAGATGTATCGGGATTTGAAGCAGCATTACTGGTGGAGAAAGATGAAGAAAGATATTGTGAGCCATGTGGCTCGGTGTCTAAACTGTCAGCAGGTCAAGTATGAGCATCAGAGACCTGGTGGTGTATTCCAGCGTATTGATATTCCTGAGTGGAAGTGGGAAAGGATTACTATGGACTTTGTCAGTGGACTCCCTCGGACAGCGAGGAAATTTGATTCAGTTTGGGTGGTGGTGGATAGGTTGACCAAGTCAGCTCACTTCATCCCAGTGTGTGCTACTTATTCCTCAAAGCGGTTGGCAAAGATATTCATCCGTGAGATAGTGAGATTGCATGGAGTTCCTATTTCTATTATATCAGACAGAGGTACCCAGTTCACATCTCAGTTCTGGAGGACATTTCAGCGAAAGTTGGGTTCACAGGTAGAGCTGAGCACAGCATTTCATCCACAGACGGATGGGCAGTCTGAGCGTACTATTCAGATATTAGAGGATATGTTGCGTGCTTGTGTCATTGATTTCGGTGTTTCGTGGGCTGATTATTTGCCTCTTGCGGAGTTTGCTTATAATAATAGCTATCAGTCCAGTATTCAGATGGCACCGTATGAAGCTTTATATGGGAGGCGGTGTAGGTCTCCAGTCGGTTGGTTCGAGCCCGGCGAGGCTAGGTTATTGGGGACAGAGTTAGTCCAAGATGCCTTAGACAAGGTGAAGGTGATTCAGGAGAGACTTCGCACAGCTCAGTCGCGTCAGAAGAGTTATGCGGACCGGAAGGTCCGAGATGTGTCCTATTCAGTGGGTGAGAAGGTGTTGTTGAAGGTTTCGCCTATGAAGGGTGTTATGAGGTTTGGAAAGAAAGGGAAGTTGAGCCCAAGGTTTATTGGACCTTTTGAGGTGCTTAGGAAAGTTGGGGAGGTGGCCTATATGCTTGCTTTGCCACCCAGTTTGTCGGGAGTTTACCTGGTGTTCCATGTATCCATGCTCCGGAAGTATGTCGGAGACCCGTCTCATGTGTTAGACTTCGGCATGATACAGCTAGATGAGGATTTGACTTATGATGTGGAACCAGTAGCCATTTTGGGTCGACATGTTCGTAAGTTGAGATCCAAGGACATAGCTTCAGTGAAAGTGCAGTGGAGAGGTCGTCCCGTGGAGGAAGCAACTTGGGAGACCGAGCAGGAAATGCAGAGCAGATATCCTCACTTGTTTGATGCTCCAGGTATGTTTCTTAACCCGCTCGCAGACGAGCGTTTGTTTAAGTTGGGGAGAATGTAATGACCCGGCCCGTCGTTACGGGAATTACCACCCCGTTACCTTGCATTTACATATCTTATGCTTTTATATCAGTATTAGAGTATATCGGGTGAGTTAGGAGTGATTTGGATTGAAAATGAAGCAAATAGTATGTTTGAAGGAAGCTTGAATATGGGAAGTCAACCAAGAGTTGACTATTGAGTTAGAGTGCTCGAAACCGGATTCTAATGATTCGACTAGTTTCGGGGGATCATTTATGACTTAGGGGAGCAATCGGAATTGAATTCGGAGGTCCGGTGTAGTTTTAGGCTTGAATTGGCGAAGGTTGATTTTTGGTGAAAACCGGATGGTAGGTGATATTTTGATCCGGGGGTCGGAATGGAATTCCGACAATTTCTGTAGCTTCGTTAGGTGATTTTGGATATGTCTGCAAATTTTCAGGTCATTCGGACATCCTTTGATTGGGTTTTGGATTGAATGTTAGTTTTGAAAGTTTTGAAGAAACTTAGTCTTGAATTCGTGTGTAAATGGTGATTTTGATGTTTAGGATGGTGTTTTGTGATTGGAACAAGTCCGTATCATGTTTTGGAGTATGTTGGTGGTTTTCGTTGGGGTCCCGGAGGCCTCGGGATGATTTCGGACCATTAACCGGGCATATGGGACTTGGCAAAATCTGCAGAAAACTGCAGGTTTCTGCCCAGTCATTTAGACCTTCGCGTTCGCGTGGCATGGGTCGCATTCGCGAAGGCCAGGCGAATCAATGCATCGCGTTCGCGGTCAAGGTGTCGCATTCGCGTAGGCCAGGGGTCGTGTGCATCACGTTCGCGTGACTGGCAGTCGCGAACGCGTAAAAGGATTTTGGGCGGCTGGGAATTTTGTTCATCGCGAACGCGTGGTGGTGTTCGCGTTCGCATAGGGTAAGTCAGGGTCGAGCATCACGAACGTGTGGGAGTCATTGCGTTCGCGAAGAGTAAAAGGGAGCTGTTCATCGCGAACGCGTAGAGCAAATTGCTCTGCCAGTGAATTAAATCACAGAACAGAGGGGTTACGGGTTCATTCACCCAAAACACAATTTTGAGCCCTAGAGAGAAGAAAACTCGAGGAAATCACTGATAAATCATCGGGTATTCATCGGAGGTAAGATTCTTGACTCAAAACATCATTTTATGGTAGAATTAACATCAATCGTCATGAAATTGGGTAGAAATCTTGAAGAAATGTGGCCTAGATATTGAAAATGGGATTTTGAGTTTTGGGAGGCCATTTGAACTCCGATTGCGATAAATTTTATATGTACGGACTCGTGGCGAGATGAGGATCGCGTTGGTGCTAATTTCGGAATTTTCCGAGTAGTGGGCCCGGGGTTAGGTTTTACCAACTTAGTGTATTTATGCGAATTTCATGTAAATTGAAATGGGTTACGATTCTTTAACCCGTATTTGATATAATTATTGTGGTTTGACTAGATTCTACGCACGAGGGAGCTAAATTCAAAGGAAAAGGCATTGCGGACGAGTCTACGGCCGGCTAGAGGTGAGTGGTTTGTGTATATGGTAGCCTGAGGGTTCGAAACCCCGGCTTAGCACATTATGACGCTAGTAGGGCGTGGCTCGCACACCGTGGCAAGTGCGAGATTGATTGTGACTAGGGATTGAGACTTGGTCGATCTCAGATGTAAATAATTTGTTATTAGTGTTGGAAATACACTGTATTTGATATATTTGTGGGTTGTAAGCCTTGTTTGGGGCCTTGTGCCGACCTGTAGTGTCCTTAGAGGACAATATTTATGTGATAGCTATATTTGCTTAAATCACTGATCTCAGTCCTGGAAATTGAAATCACCTTTTGAAATGCTAAGTCACCGGCTTTTGCAAATTTAATAAAGTTAAAGTATTTTTCATAAATTATGAACTGGAAACTGGAATTAAGAAAAATGAGCTGTTTTGTGACTTATTTGCTTATTGTGGACTGAGCATGGATCGGGCTGCACGCCGCAGTGGTTGATATGAGAATCGGGCTGCACGCCGCATCAGTATTGCGCTTGGGCTGTAGGAGCCCCTCCGGAGTCTGTACACACCCCCAGTGAGCGCCGTCGACGTTAAATTGGATCGGGCTACACGTCGAAGTGGTTATGTGCATTGCATTGCATCTTTATTTGTTGAATTACTCTGTGATAGTTGTATTGTATTGTTGATGCTAGTTCGTAGGAGATTCGAACTGTAGTTTAGCTTCATTATGTGGTATTATGTGGATTTCTTATTTTCAGCTACTTGTATATATTTATTACTCACTGAGTACTTAGTACTCACCCCTACTCCCTGCACCTTTTGTGTGCAGACTCAGGTACTCAGGAGCTGTAGACAGGCATTTCCAGTGTTTGCGGTGTCATATCGAGTTGCTGAGGTAGCTGCCTACGTTCGCAGAACCTAGCTTCTCCTCTCCTTTCCAGTTGTTATTTGTATTTTGTATTCAGATTTGAGTATTTCTATACAGTACTCTCTATTCTTGTTGGGTTTTGCTAGAGGCTCTAGACTTGTGACTCCGGATCTTTGGGAGTGTCGGTATTTTGTTCATTATTATTATTATTGGAGTTCTTAAACTCATATATTCTTCTTGGGTTGTCCATTTGGGACTGATAGTCATTGTGATAAGTTAATAGTTGGTCTGGCTGGCCTAGCTTAATTGTTGGGCGCCATCACGGCCGGATTTGGGTCGTGACATCAATATGAAGGCTACGATTTTTAAGTGTTGCCAAAACATGAAATATTTGGTAACGTTTTTTAACCTATAATACAACACTTTTGGAGGGTGTTATTTTTTTTATCCAAAAAGCAACACTTTTAAAGTGTACTCCAAAAAGTACAATCAAAATTTCTCCTAAATATTCCTTTCCCCCTAATTCTGAAAAGGCAAAAGAGATACCCGCTGAAATATTTTGCCTAATTTCAAATTCCCCCCATTAAAATATTTCACGCATTCCAAAATTCCCTCCACTGCTTCAACGCTATTTCACCACCACCGCAATCCAATTTCCTCTAATGGACTGTATCAATTCCAAATAATTTCACCACCACAGCCCAATTTCGATGGATTGTATCAACTCCAAATATAGATCCTTTTTAGTGGTTGGTTTGCCCTAATTTCAAATGATTCCCTCAATTAGATAACATGCTCTGCTCCATCTCTTTCGCCGGCGAAATCGTTCGGTGAAATCAAGATGTAACTTGTAGGTTTGTTTCCTCGTCACTTATCTATATCTATATATAATTAAAAGCCAAAGACAAAAGCATATTATTATGACAAGTGGCATAATCACAAAACGCCAAGTGGCATTGTTAAGACAAAAATAACTACCTTTTAACTAATTGTTTTTTTAAATTTTGAATTAATTAGTTATACTTTTTGAATTAATAAATATAAATATATTATAATTAGCTGTATTAAAAAAAATAACTACCCATTCAAATTAAGGAGTAATTTATAGTTGATGTTTTAAAGTTATTTTAAAATAGAAAAAAAAAACATAAATTAGTTACAAGTAAAAAAATGAAAATATTAATTAAAAAAACTACATATTCAAGTTGGGGAATAGTTTCAATTTAGAATTTTAAAATTATTTTAAAAAAATATTATTAAGACAAGTGACATAATCACAAAAACCCAAGTGGCATTGTTAGAACAATAAACTACCTTACAAAAACCCAAGTGGCATTGTTAGAACAATAAACTACCTTTTAATCTATCTATATATCTATATATTATTATGTCACGACCCTAGTTCACCAATCGTGAACATGTCATGATGGCACCCAGTCCCTACGACTAGGTAAGCCTAACACATTGCGGAATATACAAGTTTATGAACATTAAATAAGAAATAGCGGAAAACGATATAAATAAGAATGTAATCTGTGCCGCTTGGCACATACACCCATCAAACACACTTGTATAAACACCACCAAGACCCGGAATCCCACGGGTAACACAGACTAAGAGAAATACAACCGTGGCTCTATGTGTAAAGCGTATCTAAACAACGAGATGAAGGAAAAACATCTACTAGAACTATCAGAATAGAAGGATGGCCTCCGGATCCGCGGACGTAGCAGATCATACCTCGAGGTCTCCCAAGGTGCTGCTGAATCACCAAGTATGAGCATGTCCTGATGTACCTGGATCTGCACAACAAAAGTGTGCAGAAGAGTAGCATGAGTACACCACGGCGGTACTCAGTAAGTGCCAAGCCTAACCTCGATGGAGTAGTGACGAGGAAGGTCAGGGCCCTACTGAGAGAAAACAATGACAAAAATGATAATAACAATAATAAGCACTTTAAACGATAATAATTCCGAATGACAACAATAAAATGATTACTGCAACCGTCTACAATTAACTAACAACAAATAACAAACTCAATTAATAAGTCCAGGACCTGTGGGAATTGAACCCACAGTCCCATTAACAGTACCCCTGGGTCTCCGGGAATCGAACCCGCAGCCCATGTCTCAATAGATCTCAGGATCTCCGGGAATCGAACCCGCAGTTCACATTTCAATAATATATCAATAGCTCAGGATCTCCGGGAATCGAACCCGCAGTCCCTACAAATAACTCAGGATCTCGGGAATCGAACCCGCAGTCCCTACCAATAACTCAGGATCTCGGGAATCGAACCCGTAGTCCCTACCAATAACTCGGGATCTCGGGAATCGAACCTGTAATCCCTACCAATAACTCAGGATCTCGGGAATCGAACCCGCAGTCCCTACAAATATCACTTCGGGTCTCTGGGAATCGAACCCACAGCCCTGGGATCTCCGGAAATTGAACCCGCAGTCCACCAACACATCAAATCAAGAAAACACACAGGAAGAGTATAATATATTTAATTACAACTTCACCGAAGCTAGTGCCAACTATTTATCAAGAAGTTCAAGTAAGTCAATTAGGCAATTAAACATGTTGAATCCTAGCTAATCATGCTTTTCTAACTAATACCAGGTAAAGTAACGCTCTTATCACCTAAGAGCAGGAAATATCACTAATCGAACAATTCAAGTATGGTGTGTGTTACAACAACCAGCGCATGTACACGCCCGTCACCTCGCGTACAAGGCATTTAAACTATCACATAATATCCTAGGGGTGAAAGTTCCCCCGCACGAGGTTAGACAAGCCACTTACCTCGACTCCGGTACAAAACCGCTAAGAGACAACTCTCTTGCCACGAATGTCGGCCTCCACAGGTGTAGTATCTGATAAAAATCAATAGAATTATATCAAAATAGGTCAATTGGGCATTACCCAATCAAAACAACTCAAAATACACCAAAACCCACAAGTTGCCAAAACCCGACTTTTGGTACGCTTCTCGAAAAATTACGAAAGCTATATATTCAGGTTCCTTATCTCAACACGAGTCCGTGCATATAAAATTTATCAAAATTGAACTCCGTTTGCCCATTCAAATCAAAGATTTCCTAAAATTTAGGTCTAGGGCTCAAACCCTCCATTAATCCTCCATTAACAGTGAAATAATCATGGAGAAACATCAAAATAAAGTTCTTATATTTACCTCCTTGATGAGACGAGAACAACACCGCGAAAATCACCTCAATCGGAGCTCTAGAACTCAAGATATGCCCAAAATACTAAACTTCTCGGTTTTAAACACTAACCAGGCCTATTTTCGCTTTTGCGGATAAGTTTCGCATAGGCGGGACCGCTTTTGCGGTTCTATTTCCGCTTTTGCGGTTCCGCATCCGCGGTCAAATTCCGCTTCTGCGGTTCTGACAGACACCAGCACTTTTCCTCGGCACGGAAATGAGCATAACTTCCTCATACGATGTCCAAATTCGACGATTCTTTTTGCTATGGCTCCGAAATTACGATACGGATCTAATGGTTAAAAAAAAACTGAATTTGGAGAATATTTACCTAATATGGTACCCCTTTATGTTCAAAGAAGCAAAGGTTGAAACATCAAATAAGAGCGTAATCACAACCCGAAACACACCCGAGGCCCCCGGGACCCCAATCAATCATACCAACCAACCCCAAAACACATTACGGACTTGCTCGAGGCCTCAAACCACATCAAACAACTCTAAAACCAAGAATTACACCCCGATTCAAACTTTATGAACTTTGAAGTTTCCAACTTCTAATTCCGATGTCGAAACCTATCAAATCGCATCCGATTGACTTCAAATTTTGCACACACGTCCAAAATGATATATCGAAGCTACAGAAACTTTCGGAATTCCATTCTGACCCTCGGATCAAAATCTCACCTATCAACCGAAATTCGCCAAAATACTAACTTTGCCAATTCAAGCTTAATTCTACACCGATCATCACAAAAATATTCCGGACACACTCCTAAGTCCCAAATCACCTAACGAAGCTATCCGAACCATAAGATTTGCATTTTGAGTCCGATATCAAAATTTCCACTTCCGGTCAAATTTTCTCAAAAACCTTCAATTTTCTATCTTTAGCCAAACGACTCCAAAATGACCCACGGACCTCCGAATTCACTTCCGATCGCGCTCCCAAATCCAGAATAACTATACGGAGCTACTCCCAATCTCGGAATCCCAAACGGACATCAATAACACTAAAATGCATTTTAAGCCAAATTGATGCAATTTCTTCTAAAATGCTATCTTCCATAATATGCGCCAAAACGCTCCCGGGTTATCCAAAACCCGATCTAGGCATACGCCCAAGTCCGAAATCATCATATGAATCTGTTGGAACCTTCAAATCTCAATTCCGAGGTCGTATACTCAAAATTCCAATCCTAGTTTATTTCTTCAATTTTAAGCTTTGGAAATGAGAATTTTCATTTAAATTTGACTCCAAACTTCTTGAATTTTAATTCTGACCATACACACAAGTCAATATACTTGAGATGAAGTTTCTCATGGCCTCAAACTGCTGAATGACGCGTCGTATCTCAAAACGACCGGTTGGGTCGTTACATTCTCCCCCACTTAAACATACGTTCGTCCTCGAACGTGCTGAGAACTACACTGAAGTAGTCTGAAATCATTGGTTTAACATCTCATGCAACTTCCTGTGCTTCCACAACTCATTTGAGCACATTAGCTCGATAACTCTATAGATATACTCCTTTATTCGAGTAAATAAGCCATTAGACCCAATTCCAACATCCGGAATTTCCTGCCTAGCATGTTTCCATCATACGACCACAATATCATTCTTCACACGTTGTACCCATACATGATTGCATAACTTTGTTGAATTCACACTTTGCATCACTTTACTCATGGGACCACAATAATATTCTTTAAATATAATAGTCGAAATTCCACAAATCCGATGCTCTCATTGCATCTCATGACCTACATGGGTCTTGCTCTAGCTTTTACAACACCGATACGACGGAAGAGATGTGCAGGAATTCATATTTAGTTGCCAAGTCAACAAATCATTCAGTCTATACTTCTAACAAGATCCATTACCTTGTCCTAAACGAGAGAATGTTATTTTCCTCTATAATATACTTCATATAATCAGTTTGCACTGACCCCAAATCCCATAACCTCATCTCACCCAGTACGAACTGCTCAGGCGATAAGCCACCTCAGACATAATCAAAAGTCCTACAAGATGACACAATGTGCCAGTAGGCTACTAATTCGTATGAAATACAAAAGGAAGGCGAACACTAGAGAGAACTATTCAACTCTCACACTAACATAGACTTCCTCAGAAAAATAGGAAACAGAACACATAAAAGCAATTATGGACACTGAAATAAACATCACACTGTTGCGGCGTGCAACCCGATCCCAACAATATACCCATGGCGGCGTGCCACCCGATCCAAACAATATAACCATGGCGGCGTGCCACACGATCCAAACAATATAACCATGGTGGTGTGCCACCCGATCCCTGTATAAAACTCACACAAGGAGCCATACGTCGAGCTGAATAGCTCATCACATCAAAATGCTGAACATTGATCATAAGCATACTAAGGTGCATAATATCAGACACAATGAAACATATAGCGCTATAGGCTACAAACTCAAGCACAACTGAGGTGCGATATAAGATCTGAGTCTCAAGAGCCATCATGTTCATATAACATCACCGATGAGCGGAACCCCCAACACATAAGGAACTTACCAAGCCGTCTCACACCCATACGGTACAATATATCTTTACATGAATTAACTAACCGCGAAAATAAGACCGCGACTATCCCTCCATAAAGGGCGCATTGCTGGAAGAAACATAACCGGCCTGATGCAAGGCTCACTTCCACATTTAAATCTATCCACCGACCTTAAGTCTATCCTGGTCGTGCCAAGCTAAGTCAATAATATTTCACAGGTCTATAACCCAATAAGCAGAGTGCCCTCCAACATAAATTCTCAATTGAATGATATCACCAAAATCCTCATACTTGGTTTAAATTTCTAACCAATCAAGTGACTACAAGTCACACCTATACAATCTTCGTGTGGGTCAAGCTCCCACTATCTTTCGAATAATTAAACGGGCCTGCACATTCAACCCACCGGCTGCGCTAACACTGAAAAGCGATCAGGAGTCCCTAACTGGGATGCAAAGCCTTTCTCACAGGACACCGAGCTCAAATGATACTGATGTTAATACCCATCTTACTCAAAACACTGAAACTCCTTTCCTGCTCATCCGAGCTCTTTATATCACATTTATTGACCAAACTGTGACCTTGGTCCTTACTTCAAATTTCATACTACTCACTGCACCCCACGTGCCGATATACGATACACACAATTTCCATCATAGCTCTAGAACTGACAATAGGCTAATACTTCATCACATAAGACCTTCCATTTAACTCACTACAGGAGAGCTATAACAACATACAGCGAATTCTCATAGCCATCGAATATGCCAATATCTAAGTAGTGGTCCAAGACACCATAACCCTTTCCAAGATCTGCCTACTCATAACAGACCCTAACAGAAGTATACTTCAGAATAACACCAATCACAGCGGCCGACAAGCCTCAAATGCACCGTCACAAATCACATGCATAACTCGATCATGCTGCATGAACCAATCACTGACACCAATATGCCAACTCAACTATGGCTAATCAATCTACTTCCTTCCAATTTATCCTTGATTGCCTTAGAAATATTAATATCTCCCTTCAATACCTAACTTATTCCAACCGCACTCACCCCAAGTGACCTTAAATCATGAGGCCACGCTATCTCAAGAACGACGACCATTTCATGTCTCTCAAATACTACACCACAAGTCAAAACATCATAGATCATTTTTTGCCTTTCTTCATAAGTTGCTTCAAAAGCTTGAGCCTTAACTGTACTTATAGACTCAGAATTATCAGGCACCACACTTTACCTCTTGAATTCACTAGGACCGCTATTGAGAACCATCCGGTTCTAACTTGCCCCAGTACGCAACCAACTCTACTGGATTTCTTTATAACATATGAGTACCCTCTCGATAAAGCACCCAGCGGAATCACTTCCCGCGAAGCCTGCACCTATACGAGGCATAAATCATGAATTTTCCCTCAAGTTTGAACATGAGCCAGTAAGGCTAACCATAACATGCATTCAACAATTCATATACTCAAATTACCACTCATGGTCTTTTTCCGTAGCTGCAATAACCCATTAATACGCTAATATCCAGAATTCACACAGGTAATTAACCATGCAACCCAATCTTAAGCGGTGTTCCCACTTAGCTCAAGGCCACAATTACACAACTCTCGAACACATTTTAACCATTCTCTCAAGTCATTTACTCTTATTCAACTGCAATTCACTTGATCCAACGAATATATCCACCTGTGCTCTATTAGCATTCTGACAACATGAGGTATGGACTCATCCCAATACAGCCAAACATCTTCCCGCTCCATGCACCGAGCATTCTCTACCAACAACATCTTAAAACATACTATGATCCTCACACGCCTACGAAGCACCATGTAGCGTTTGTCGAATATTTCCCTGCTGATAATAAAATGTAGAGTTTATTAGGGACACAGGAACATCAAAAGTCCCAACATCATACCATACGAGCCCTCAACTCTTGCCCATCCGCAAGTTTTCAAGAACTTTGGAATAGCACCTAAATACATCGCAGGCCAAATCCGATACGACACATGACCCATAATTACATCGTTGATAGTGAAATCCTTGCACTTGACACGAAGTCTTAAGATACATCTTGCTAATCCATGATACTAGCCCTTAACATTCGTACGTCTTCATCATAAAACAAGACCAAGGCATTCGTTTGGTACATGTCCTTCTTAAGACAGTTAAACTCATTTTCCCCAGTATCTCTGCTGGCTGAATCCTTCGCTAAATAGATATCTCATATGAACCATATAATCTTTATTACAACCAACTATTTTTAGATCTACATCCACCTTGTGATTCTACCATTGTTGTGACGATTTGGCAGTTAAGTAAATCTTGTCACGACCGTACTATCAACCGAATGCCAGAACCTAGTGCACCCCCATGTGCACAATTGAAGATCTCTCAATTCTCTTGCATTATCGATATAGACGACACGCGGTAACAATAGTTGAGTAAATTCTTGACTCCCTTGAGATCTCTCTGCAGCGTCACGAACCGTCGGTGCATACTTGATACCGAGTGCGCAATTTCAATATACGAGTGGATACAAAAGAACATATGACATAGGCTTCAACTGAATAAATGACGCACGATAAGGAATTCAAAGAATTGAAGAGTTTCCTAAACAGTTACATAGCCTCTCGTAGATAAATACAGACGTCTCCGTATCGATCAGCGAGACTCTAAGTAACCGGTCCGTGTCCCGTGACTCCTATGAACCTAGAGCTCCTGATACCAACTTGTCACGACCCTAGTTCACCAATCGTGAACATGTCATGACGGCACCCAGTCCCCACGACTAGGTAAGCCTAACACGTTGCGGAATATACAAGTTTATGAACATTAAATAAGAAATAGCGGAAAACGATATAAATAAGAATGTAATCTGTGCCGCTTGGCACATACACCCATCAAACACACTGTATAAACACCACCAAGACCCGGAATCCCACGGATAACACAGACTAAGAGAAATACAACTGTGGCTCTATGTGTAAAGCGTATCTAAACAACGAGATGAAGGAAAAACATCTACTAGAACTATCAGAATAGAAGGATGGCCTCCGGATCCGCGGACGTAGCAGATCATACCTCGAGGTCTCCCAAGGTGCTGCTGAATCACCAAGTATGAGCTTGTCCTGATGTACCTGGATCTGCACAACAAAAGTGTGCAGAAGAGTAGCATGAGTACACCACGGCGGTACTTAGTAAGTGCCAAGCCTAACCTCGATGGAGTAGTGACGAGGAAGGTCAGGGCCCTACTGAGAGAAAACAATGACAAAAATGATAATAACAATAATAAGCACTTTAAACGATAATAATTCCGAATGACAACAATAAAATGATTACTGCAACCGTCTACAATTAACTAACAACAAATAACAAACTCAATTAATAAGTCCAGGACCTGTGGGAATTGAACCCACGGTCCCATTAACAGTATCCCTGGGTCTCCGGGAATCGAACCCGCAGCCCATGTCTCAATAGATCTCAGGATCTCCGGGAATCGAACCCACAGTCCACATCTCAATAATATATCAATAGCTCAGGATCTCCGGGAATCGAACCCGCAGTCCCTACAAATAACTCAGGATCTCCGGGAATCGAACCCGCAGTCCCTACCAATAACTCAGGATCTCGGGAATCGAACCCGTAGTCCCTACCAATAACTCGGGATCTCGGGAATCGAACCCGTAATCCCTACCAATAACTCAGGATCTCAGGAATCGAACCCGCAGTCCCTACAAATATCACTTCGGGTCTCTGGGAATCGAACCCACAGCCCTGGGATCTCCGGGAATTGAACCCGCAGTCCACCAACACATCAAATCAAGAAAACACACAGGAAGAGTATAATATATTTAATTACAACTTCACCGAAGCTAGTGCCAACTATTTATCAAGAAGTTCAAGTAAGTCAATTAGGCAATTAAACATGTTGAATCCTAGCTAATCATGCTTTTCTAACTAATACCAGGTAAAGTAACGCTCTTATCACCTAAGAGCAGGAAATATCACTAATCAAACAATTCAAGTATGGTGTGTATTACAACAACCAGCGCATGTACACGCCCGTCACCTCGCGTACAAGGCATTTAAACTATCACATAATATCCTAGGGGTGAAAGTTCCCCCACACGAGGTTAGACAAGCCACTTACCTCGACTCCGGTACAAAACCGCTATGAAACAACTCTCTTGCTGCGAATGTCGGCCTCCACAGGTGTAGTATCTGATAAAAATCAATAGAATTATATCAAAATAGGTCAATTGGGCATTACCCAATCAAAACAACTCAAAATACACCAAAACCCACAAGTTGCCAAAATCCGACTTTTGGTATGCTTCTCGAAAAATTACGAAAGCTATATATTCAGGTTCCTTATCTCAACACGAGTCCGTGCATATAAAATTTATCAAAATTGAACTCCGTTTGCCCATTCAAATCAAAGATTTCCTAAAATTTAGGTCTAGGGCTCAAACCCTCCATTAATCCTCCATTAACAGTGAAATAATCATGGAGAAACATCAAAATAAAGTTCTTATATTTACCTCCTTGATGAGACGAGAACAACACCGCGAAAATCACCTCAATCGGAGCTCTAGAACTCAAGATATGCCCAAAATACTAAACTTCTCGGTTTTAAACACTAACCAGGCCTATTTTCGCTTTTGCGGATAAGTTTCGCATAGGCGGGACCGCTTTTGCGGTTCTATTTCCGCTTTTGCGGTTCCGCATCCGCGGTCAAATTCCGCTTCTGCGGTTCTGAGAGACACCAGCACTTTTCCTCGGCACGGAAATGAGCATAACTTCCTCATACGATGTCCAAATTCGACGATTCTTTTTGCTATGGCTCCGAAATTACGATACGGATCTAATGGTTCAAACAAAACTGAATTTGGAGAATATTTACCTAATATGGTACCCCTTTATGTTCAAAGAAGCAAAGGTTGAAACATCAAATAAGAGCGTAATCACAACCCGAAACACACCCGAGGCCCCCGGGACCCCAATCAATCATACCAACCAACCCCAAAACACATTACGGACTTGCTCGAGGCCTCAAACCACATCAAACAACTCTAAAACCAAGAATTACACCCCGATTCAAACTTTATGAACTTTGAAGTTTCCAACTTCTATTTCCGATGTCGAAACCTATCAAATCGCATCCGATTGACTTCAAATTTTGCACACACGTCCAAAATGATATATCGAAGCTACAGAAACTTTCGAAATTCCATTCTAACCCTCGGATCAAAATCTCACCTATCAACCGAAATTCGCCAAATTACTAACTTTGCCAATTCAAGCTTAATTCTACACCGATCATCACAAAAATATTCCGGACACACTCCTAAGTCCCAAATCACCTAACGAAGCTATCCGAACCATAAGATTTGCATTTTGAGTCCGATATCAAAATTTCCACTTCCGGTCAAATTTTCTCAAAAACCTTCAATTTTCTATCTTTAGCCAAACGACTCCAAAATGACCCACGGACCTCCGAATTCACTTCCGATCACGCTCCCAAATCCAGAATAACCATACGGAGCTACTCCCAGTCTCGGAATCCCAAACGGACATCAATAACACTAAAATGCATTTTAAGCCAAATTGATGCAATTTCTTCTAAAATGCTATCTTCCATAATATGCGCCAAAACGCTCCCCGGTTATCCAAAACCCGATCTAGGCATACGCCCAAGTCCGAAATCATCATATGAATCTGTTGGAACCTTCAAATCTCAATTCCGAGGTCGTATACTCAAAATTCCAATCCTAGTTCATTTCTTCAATTTTAAGCTTTGGAAATGAGAATTTTCATTTAAATTTGACTCCAAACTTCTTGAATTTTAATTCCGACCATACACACAAGTCAATATACTTGAGATGAAGTTTCTCATGGCCTCAAACTGCTGAATGACGCGCCGTATCTCAAAACGACCGGTTGGGTCGTTACATTCTCCCCCACTTAAACATACGTTCGTCCTCGAACGTGCTGAGAACTACACTGAAGTAGTCTAAAATCACTGGTTTAACATCTCATGCAACTTCCTGTGCTTCCACAACTCATTTGAGCACATTAGCTCGATAACTCTATAGATATACTCCTTTATTCGAGTAAATAAGCCATTAGACCCAATTCCAACATCCGGAATTTCCTGCCTAGCATGTTTCCATCATACGACCACAATATCATTCTTCACACGTTGTACCCATACATGATTGCATAACTTTGTTGAATTCACACTTTGCATCACTTTACTCATGGGACCACAATAATATTCTTTAAATATAATAGTCGAAATTCCACAAATCCGATGCTCTCATTGCATCTCATGACCTACATGGGTCTTG
>JASVEL010010941.1:75000-105262 GCA_032618575.1 Nicotiana noctiflora
AAGTTAAATTTCCTTTTAAAAAAAAGTCCACTAATCTAATTTGTCCATCAGTATACAACAATTAAATGAGAGTCAATGTTGTGCTTATTAATAGGAGCTATGAAGAACCAACGATGGTATATGAGACTGTGGTCGGAGAATAACCAAAGAGAAGGGTAATTATTGTTTCAAATTTGTGGCAATCAATTCAACTTCTTTTTTAATTTCCGTCTTTTCACTTATGAATAACTGAATATGCAAAGGATCTTGTTTTGCTAGCTTCAAATTATTTTGGTGTCATTGTTGTTACAGGACCACCAATCAGTGGCGAAGCCAGAAATTTCACGTAGGGTGTTCAAATTTGAAATAAGTAAAAATAATTCCAGATAAAGGTTGTTCAATATATGTTATACATCATTAGAATTTAATATTTTACCTATATATATAATATAATTTTTCTAACGAAGGGTGGTCAGTTGACCACCCTTAGCTCTATGTACCTTCGCCATTGCCACCAATGTACAGTTGAGTACTATGTAACTCATTTTTTGGTTCATGAGGGCAAGGCAAAAATGGGCATCAAGCGAGTGCAAACGCTACATATTGATACGATTGACAAAAGTTCATCAAGATGGAGAGTGGCCGATATTTTGGTATTTAAACTGCTCATTGGTGGAGTCACCATAAAACTAAAGCACGGTAAGCCTTTTCAAGCATTATGCCTTGGGACTTTTGTTTCTTATATAATGGTTGATTCGAGCTAGTTTATGAATGTTGTCTATCAAGAACTTGCTATCTTTCACTAGTACAAGTGTCAAATAACTCTATTTTTGGAGAAATAGAAGGTATTTTTAGTTTCCCATCGTTTTCATCACTTCACTTACCTTAGTGACCTAGTGCATACTCCATATCTTTAGGTGCATGTTGCTTGGTACATTAAAGCTACTTCCACGTTAACATCTGTGAAACACTAATAGTAGGAATATAGTATGATCTTGGAGAAGTTTGTTGGTGAAGTTCTTAATTACTTTAATGATCGATAGGAAACTCTATTCAGACTTCAGTCCTAATCGGGTCTAACAAGCAGATTTTTAGTGATGTTTAATTGAAGAAGCCAGCATATAGAAGTAAAAATATGATCTTGATATTGTCACATGATATATAAAGGATTTTGCATAACCAGGTTTATAATTTTGGCCAGATATTAAGTTCGAATTTCTTTTGGTATCATTTTTTGTATTAGGATAGAAATCACATTACCAGTTTTCTTGTGCGTGGACAATGCCCTCTTGGGGCATTCTGTGTTGGAATTTGCCAAACTGAATCATCTTCTTTGCCATTTCTTCTGTATTGCATTTTGCCATGGCACATCTGCGCAACAGGAAAAATTACTACTAGGAGAAAAATCAAGTTCATCCATCAAGAGTACTAATTTCTTTTAAGAGTTTTAGGTGAAGTTGTTGTTCTAAAGTAAGGGTTACAATCTTAAAAAAATTAACCAGACCCTGTCACTATTGCATTGTTAGAATGGAAAGATTTAGTTAACTTATATTTATTATTTTTGGATTTGAATCTGAGTGAGCATACTCATAAGCTGCAGCAGAAGTGACTTTGTTGTGTTTTTCTTAGTCACATTTTGTTCAAGTTGCAATCTTTAGAGGATATCATGTTTTTGTTTGTTGTAAAGGATGTAATCTTAAGTATAATGATTTCACTATCTATCTGCATCTTTCTGTATTTCATCCTATTACAATTGTTTTCTTTGATGAAACTTGAGAGCAAAGGTAAATATCTACGAGATAATTGCTTATCTTTGTAATAAAAAAAAGACCTAGAAATAAAGAAGAAATTTTTTTCATTATTTAAACATGTGGCAATCTAGTCCAGCAGATTACTTAAGTCAGAATCGTAACTTTTGGTGTATATTATAATTTGACATCACCTGTACCAGTATAAGTTATATGTCGTTTCGAAAGAATTAGATATATATTTAAATTAGAAAGGGTGAACAATGACTCGTGGTTAAGGAGTATTGTTTTTATCATGTCATTCAGCAGGCCAGTATACAAACAGTAAAATAGAGGAGCACAAATAAGACTACACTGATAATGATAGAATCATGTATGAGCAGTAGGCAAGTGCCTATATAGGACTAAGCATGAATTACTTGATATCTTAAGATCAGTGTACTACTATATATTATGCACATGGGACTAACTTGGTTTCTGTATCACCCTGCATTTTATTACATAGTATTCTAAGATGTCTTCATAGTGTTGCTTGGAGATTAATTTGTTTTATTTTACAATAAATTAACATTTATCAAATGTTTGTTTTTTGCTTTCTATGTGGAATAGTATGGTTGCTTAAACAATGATAGTGGTTAGAAATTATCATGCTTTGAGATATGTGGTTATGTAAGTAGTCCTTCAAAAATGGCAATTTGTTATTAAGCATATTTTTTCCCTTAAATATATGCCCCCACCATTAATGCTTCACATATTTGAACGTAGGGAAAAGGTTACGCTAGTTTAGGCCACCCCTAAAAAAGCGTTGCTTAAAGCTGAAAAGTGTGGCCTTTAATCAAATGCCACACTTTTTGATAGTTTAGGCCATACTTTTCGAGAGTGGTTAAAATCCTAAAATGTTGTAGTGAGCTGTGTCGTTATTTCTGCTGTATCGTTCTCTCTTCAGTTGAAAGCAGTACTGCTGTAGTTTTCTATTTTCTATGTTGAAGCACTCTGAAGTTTCTCTCTTTTGTTTCACTTAGCAGTTAGCAGTTTTTTTTTTTTCACACTGTTCGTAGAAGGCTAGAAGCATTTGCCTGTGATAGGTGTTATTATACAAGAAATCTTGTTTTAGTTATTATACAAGAAATCTTGTTATATATGTGTTATTATACTGCTATGTCATTGAACAAATGAATCTAACCTTTTACTCCTCCAATCATTTGTGTGTCATTGCATTTTGACTCTAACGTGTTACTCCTCCATTGCAAGAACGTGGAATGGGTTTATCTTTTCATGAATTTTGACTCAAGCTTTCAGTTTAATTGTAGTTTTATCTTATCGGGTAAACAGATAATCGAACCGATAATCAATAACTGATAAGTCGATAACCGATAACTAATATCTTATCGGTTTGGTTATCGGGTTATGATATTTATAAACCGATAACCGATAAGCAAAACCGATAATTTCCAAAACTGAACCGAACCAACCGATGCCCACCCCTAATAGAATATATGAATTCTAAGAGAAATTTGAAGAAAAATGATATTAATATTAATATAGTTGACTTTGGTCAACATTTTTAGTAAACGGACCCGGACCCGAGATTGAACGGTCCCGGAAGGTCCGTAGGATATTATGGGACTCGGACATGCGTCCGGAGTCGAATTCTGAGGCCTAGAGCCTAAGTTATGGATGTTTCTGTTAAATTGTTTTTGTTGTAATTATTAAAGGAAAATGAATTAAATGACCTTGGTATCGGGCTCATATTTTGGTTCTGACGCCCGGCACAAGTCTTAAATATTATATATGTGCTTTTTACAAAGTTTGGTGACATTTGGATGTCGTTTGATGTGTTTTGAACATTGAGTTCCAAATTTGAAAGTTATGAAACTAAAAAGGATGATAATCATGAACTTGAGGATTGATTTGATGAAAACGATGTTATATTGGCGATGTGATCGCACGAGCAAGTTTGTAATATATTTTTGATGTTGTGTACATGTTTGGTTTGGAGCCCGGCGGGCTTGGGTAAAGATTTGATAGGCCGTTGGTTCAAATTCTGAAATTTTACAAAGCTGGTTTTTCACCCAGCTGGTGTATTCGCAAATGCGAAGAAAAGTGTCGCAATTGCGAAGGGGGCAGACCAAGGCTGTGTTCGCAAATGCGAAGTCGTGATCGCAATTGCGAAGAATGTCCAGGAATGCTTGAGTTCGCAAATGCGAACTGAACCTCGCAAATGCGAGGCCTTCAATAATTCGCATGGGTTCGCAAATGCGAAGACCCAGTGTGCCAGCCCAGTTCGCAAATGCGAACCCTATCTCGCAATTGTGAGAGCCTCAGACCCTAGACCTGTAGTGTTCGCAATTGCGAACAAATGTTCGTAATTGCGATATCTGCAGCTGTGCAATTTTATACTTAAACGAATTTTTCAGTTCTTTCTTCATTCTTTAAAAAACCCACACACCACACACGAACCCTCAAGAGCAAATTCACTCCAAAGCAATTGTAAGTCACTTTTTACTTAATTCTTTCAATTCCTAACAACATTAAACATGTTTTTCAATAGAAATCAAAGATTTTCATGGTAGAAATTCTTGTTTTTGGGTAGAACATAGAGTTTTCATGAATTGGGTAATTGGACCTCAAATTGAGGTTCAATTTTGAAACTAATCATATATTTGAACTCGTGAGGGAATGGGTAATCGGATTTTGGTCCGAACCCCGAGTTTCGACCACGTGGGGCCAGGGGCGTTTTGGGAAATTTTGGGGTAAACTTTGAGAAAACCATTTTTAAGCATTTAAACTAAGTTATATAGTATTTATTAATGTAATGAGATTAATTATGATTAGATTCAAGCAAGTTGGAAGCAGAAATTCGGGGTAAAGCTATAGTTGAAGGATAATTTGGACTTCAAGGCTAGAGGTAAGTGTTTGTTCTATCCTAGTTTGAGGGAATATGATTGTGTGCTATGTGCTATGTGATCGAGTGCAGTGTATGGGCTGTGGTGACGAGCATCCATACACTAGCGTCTAGCATGACCGTGAGTCGTTGTTGATACTTGTTGTGAGATATCTTAAAGATGAATTGTTGAACCCTTGCCGGGTTGTGGAATTGTACATTGTTTTCCCTTGCCGCGACTTATTGCAAAGTGAAATATTGTTTTCCCTTGTCGAGACTTGTTGTAAATGGATTCTCATTTTCCCTTGCCGGGACCTTGTTGTGATGATTGTTGTGTCCCTTGCCGGGACGGTTCATGATTATTGTTTTCTTTCTGTGCCCTTAATTGTGATTGTTATTTGGGTGAGGAAGAGTGATAATGCACGAAGGGTGATGTTGTGCCTTGTTTTACTGTCTTTGCACGAAGGTTAATGTCGTGCCTTATATTATTGATTATGCACGAAGGGTAATATCGTGCCTTGTTACTGATTATGCACGAAGGATCATGTCGTGCCTTGTGATATTTATTATGCACGAAGGGTAATGTAGTGTCTTGTTATTGAACCATGCACGAAGGATCATGTCGTGCCATGGATGTGAGGATGAGAGTAAAAGCACGAAGGGTGATGCCGTGCACTTTTATTTGCTTATTTGGTGAGGATGAGAGTAAAAGCACGAAGGGTGATGTCGTGCAATTATTTGCTACTCCTTGTTTGATATTAACTATTTCCATTATACTTTGTTTACCATTGTTGACTTAATAATTGTTGTTAACTGTTGAGTTTCCCTCTTATGATACTTCTTGTTGAATTTGTTACTTGATTATTTCTCGTTATTTTATGGTGTACATATATATATATATATATATAGAACTGCACAGGTTTATGTGAGTGTCTGGTCCTAGGCTTGTCACTACTTCGCCAGGATAGGCCAAACACTTACCAGCACATGGGGTCGGATTGTGCTGATACTGCACTTCTGTGCGTTTTTGCACAGGTCCAGGTTTTGATCAGGAGCGACAACAATAGAGTCATGCGTGAGAGTTAAGTATTTCGAGACCGAGGTACCTTGCAGTCGTCCGAAGGCCCGGCGTCTCTTCCACTTATTTATATTATTAGCTGTAGTCTCATTGTTCCGAGATAAATAGATTTATGTTATTTTTCCTTCAGACCTTTATGTGTAGTATTCAGTAGTAGTTCGTGAGTTGGTGACTCCACATCTTGGGTAGAGGATTTCAGTAGTGTTTTACCATGGATATTTCTAATTCTATTTTGAAAGTCTTCCGCACTTATTTAATTAATGTTATTGTTCTTGTTGATAAAATGAGTATGAAGTAATGGTAAAATCAGGTAAATGTTGAATGTAGTGGCTTGCCTAGCTATCATGAGTAGGCGCCATCACGATCCTGATATTGGGGGAAAATCCGGGTCGTGACAAGTTGGTATCAGAGCTCTAGGTTACATAGGTCTCACCACTCATGAACAAGCTTAGTAGAGTTTGAGAGGTAGGTACGAAGACATCTGTACTTGTCCTCCAGAGTCTATTGAGTTAGGAAAGAGCCTCTCATTTGTTCCTTCTTGTCGTGCGATTTTCCCCTCAAATACTGATTGAATTCCTACTCTGTCCTTTCGCAAATGGTGAGGACACGCGCTTCTTCGTCCGCTGATCAGCAGCCTGAGCCCCAGGTAGCTCATGTGATGGGTAGGGGCCGAGGCCGTATTGTAGGCCGTGGGAGGGGCAGAGTTCATCCCCCGGCATCTATTCCAGAGGTGGAGCCTCAGATTGAGACTGGCGAGGAGGTTCCGGTCCTAGCAGCTCTAGTGGGCCCAACTCAGGTCCCAGGAGATGCTTTAATTACCCCAGATCTTCGGGAGGCTCTGGTCAGGATAGCGGGATTTATGGACAGCGTTGCCAGAGCGGGCTTATTACCAGCTGCACTAGCCGCTTCTCAGGCTGGAGGAGGGGCCCAGTCTCCTGTTGCTCGTACTCCAGAGCCAGTAGCTCCTCAGCCTCAGGCACTAGTGGTTCAGCCAGCTGTGGCCACTCAGTCAGGTACCACGGCTCATGCCGGAGATGGAGCGGCCATGACTTCTGATTCTTTATGGAGACTTGATCGGTTCTCCAAGCTGTTTACCACTACATTCAGCAGTGCCACATCAGAGGATCCTCGGGATTTCTTATTTAGTTGCCACGAGATTCTCAAGACTATGGGGATCGTGGAGTCCAATGGGGTTGACTTTTGTACATTCAGGCTTTTAGGATCCGCCAAGACTTGGTGGAGAGATTATTGCTTGGCTAGACCAGTAGGGTCCCCGGCTTTATCATGAGAATAGTTTGCCGAGTTATTTCTGGAGAAGTTTCTCCCTGTTACATAGCGGGATGCACTTCGGAGGCAGTTTGAGCGCCTCCAGTAGGGTACTATATCTGTTACTCAGTATAAGATGAGATTTGTTGACCGGGCGCGTCATGCAGTGGTGATACTCCCCACAGAGTGGGAGATAGTCTGCAGGTTTATAGATAGGCTTAATCAGCTGATTAGACTTCAGATGACCATGGGATTGGGGAGTGATATATCTTTTCAGGAGGCAGCTAATGCAGCTCGTAGAGTTTTGAGATGGCTCTTGCTCGGGGAGGATGTTATCCTTCAGACAAGAGGCCTCGTCATTCCGGCAGGTTTAATAGATCTTCTTCTGGAGGCAAGGAATCTTTTGATAGGGGCCAGTCTTCCAGGCCATTTCATTCCGCCCTTTAGGCTTCACAGGGTGGACCAGGTGATCGTGGGTTTCGTGAGCAGTATTCAGATCAGCCTCTTATTAGTGCTCAGCCTCTTCAAAGTGTTCGTGGGGGCCATTCAGGTCGTCAGGGCCAGCAGCCCCATCAGCCTAAAAGTTACTACGGTTGTGGTGACCTACGTCATCTTGTCAGGTTTTTCCCTCGAGCGACGGGCAACACTCAGCAGCGAGGCCCTCGTCCCATGATTCAGGCCCCGACTGACCCTCAGCCTGCCCAACCAGCCAGAGGCGGGGGTAGAGATCATAGATGTGGAGGTCGAGACCGTAGAGGTAGAGACCGTCCAACCAGAGGTAGAGGTTAGCCAGTGGATGACTGTCCTAGAGATGTAGCTCAAAGGTGAGGTGCTGATCTCCAATTTTTTGCTTTACCAGCTAGGCCAGAGGCAGAGGCATCAGATGCCTATGATTATAGGTACCATTCTGGTTTGTGAGAGAGGTGCCTCGGTATTATTTGACCATGGGTCTACATATTCATATGTGTCTTCCTACTTTGCACCATGCCTGGCCCTGCCTAGCTATGCCCTGGACATTCCAGTCTATGTGTCTACACTAGTGGGTGACTCCATTGTAGTCGACCAGGTGCATCGTTTGTGCGTAGTTATTTTTGGGGGTCTTGAGACCCGTGTTGATCTGTTGTTATTAGACATGGTGGATTTTGATGTCATATTGGGGATAGACTGGTTGTCCCCATACCATGCTATTTTATATTATCATGCCAAGACCGTGATGTTAGCCTTTCCAGAATCACCCCGACTAGAGTGGAAAGGTACCTCCAGCCACTCCGTTCACACTGTCATTTCCAATGTTAAGGCTCGACGCATGGTCGAGAAGGGGTGTCTAGCTTATCTGGCTTATGTTCGTGATTCCAGCGCAGAGGTTCCTTCCATTGAGTCAGTCCCTATTGTACGGGAGTTTCCTGAGGTTTTTCCTTCAGACCTGCCGGGCATGCCACCCTACAGGGATATTGATTTATGTATTGATCCGGCACCGGGCACTCAGCCCATCTCTATTCCACCATATTGTATGGCCTTGCCGGAGTTAACGGAGTTAAAAGATCAGTTGCAAGACCTTCTAGAAAAGGGCTTTATCAGGCCCAGTGTTTCCCCCTGGGGAGCACCTGTGTTATTTGTGAAGAAGAAGGATGGCTCGATGCGGATGTGTATTGATTAACGGCAATTGAACAAAGTGACGATAAAGAACAAGTATCCACTACCGAGGATTGATGATTTGTTTGACCAGCTCCAGGGAGCGAGGGTGTTCTAAAAAATAGACTTGAGGTCAGGCTACCATCAGCTGAAGATCAGGGCGGCTGACATTCCTAAAACAGCCTTTCGCACTAGATACGGGCATTATGAAATCTTGGTCATGTCCTTCGGGTTGACCAATACCCCAGAAGCATTCATGGAGTTGATGAATCAGGTATTTATGCCTTATTTAGATCTGTTCGTGATAGTCTTTATAGATGACATCCTGTTATACTCCCGCAGCCAGGAGGAGCACGAGCAGCACCTCAGAGTGGTTCTTCAGACTCTGAAGGATAATCAAGTATATGCCAAATTTTCGAAATGTGAGTTCTGGTTGAGTTCGGTGGCATTTCTGGGTCATATTGTATCAGTGGAAGGTATTCAGGTAGACCCAAAGAAGATTGAGGCAGTCCAAAATTGGCCTCGACCAGCTTTAGTGACTGAGATCCAGAGTTTCTTGGGGTTAGCAGGCTACTACCGTCGATTTGTAGAGGGGTTTTCTTCTATTGCAGCCCCGATGACCAGGTTGACCCAGAAGGGTGCCAGTTCCAGTGGTTAGATGAGTGTGAGGCAAGCTTTCAGAAGCTCAAGACAGCCTTGACTACAGCACCAGTTTTGATACTACCTACGGGTGCAGGGCCTTATACAGTTTACTGTGATGCGTCTCATACAGGGCTTGGATCGGTATTTATGCAGGATGGTAAGGTTATTGCTTATGCTTCGAGACAATTGAAAATACATGAGAAGAATTATCCAGTTCATGATCTTGAGTTGGCAGCAGTGGTTCATGCCTTAAAGATCTGGAGGCATTATCTATATGGTGTGACATGTGAGGTGTACACTGATCACAAAAGCCTGCAGTACTTGTTCAAGCAAAAGGAGTTGAATTTACGACAGCGGAGATGGTTAGAGCTGTTGAAGGATTATGATGTTACTATCCTATATCACCCAGGTAAGGCCAATGTGGTGGCTGATGCATTGAGTAGAAAGTCTGCCAGCATGGGTAGTCTTACATTCATTCCGGTCAGTCAAAGTCCATTTTCTCTTGATGTTCAGGCCTTAGCCAACCAGTTTGTGAGACTAGACATTTCTGAGCCTAGTAGGGTGTTAGCCTGCACGGTCGCTCGTTCATCTCTATTAGATCGGATCCGTGAGAGGCAATTTGATGATCCTCATTTGCGTGATTTGAGAGATACTGTACAACGGGGAGGTGCCACGAAGGTAACTCTAGATGATAATGGAGTATTGAGATTGTAGGGTCGAGTTTGTATGCCCAATGTTGAGGGGATTCGAGAGTCGATTTTAGCGGAGGCCCATAGTTCGCAGTATTCTATTCACCCGGGCGCCATGAAGATGTATCAGGATTTACGGCAGCACTATTGGTGGCACAGGATAAAGAAAGACATCATTGCGTATGTCGCTCGGTGTCTAAATTGTCAGCAGGTGAAATATGAGCACCAAAGGCCTGGTGGTGTGTTCCAGAGAATCGAAATTCCCGAGTGGAAATGAGAGCGGATCACTATGGACTTCATTACTGAACTTCCCTTGACTCGGAGGAAATTTGATGCTATTTGGGTCATTGTTGATAGGCTGACCATGTCAGCACACTTCATTCCAGTATTTATCTCTTACTCATCGGAGAGGTTAGCTGAGATTTACATCTGGGAGATTGTTCGTTTTCATGGGGTGCCGGTATCTATAATCTCAGATCGGAGTACGCAGTTTACCTCGCGGTTCTGGAGAGCGGTCCAGCAGGAGTTAGGCACCCAGGTTCAGTTGAGTACAGCTTTTCATCCTCAGACGGATGGCCAGTCCGAGAGGACTATTCAGATTTTAGAGGACATGCTTCGAGCCTGTGTTATTGATTTCGGAGGCTCGTGGGACCCGTTTCTACCATTAGCAGAGTTCGCCTACAACAACAGCTACCAGTCCAGCATTCAGATGGCCCCGTATGAGGCGTTGTATGGTAGGCGATGTCGATCTCCAATTGGATGGTTTGAGCCAAGAGAGGCTCGGTTGTTGGGTACAGACTTAGTTCAAGAAGCCTTGGATAAGGTCAAGACTATCCAGGAGAGATTGCGTTCAGCTCAGTCCAGACAGAAGACTTATGCGGATCGTAAGGTTCGAGATGTAGATTTCATGGTTGGTGAGTGAGTATTGCTCCGAGTATCGCCTATGAAGGGCGTGATGAGGTTCGGGAAGAAGGGCAAACTCAGCCCTAGGTATATTGGTCCATTTGAGATTCTGGACCGAGTGGGAGGGGTGGCTTACAAACTAGCTCTACCGCCTAGCTTATCAGTCGTGCATCCGATTTTTCATGTATCTATGCTTCGGAGATACCACGGCGATCCCACACATGTGTTAAATTTGAGTACTGTCCAATTGGACAACGATTTATCCTATGAGGAGGAGCCGGTGGCCATTCTAGACCGGCAGGTTCGATAGTTGAGGTCGAAGAGTTATCCTTCTGTGCGTGTTCAGTGGAGAGGTCAGCCTCCTGAGGCATCAACCTGGGAGTCCGAGTCTGATATATGGAACCGCTACCCACATTTGTTCCCCGACTCATGTACTTCCTTCTCTTGTCCATTCGAGGATGAACGGTTGTTTTAGAGGTGGAGGATGTGACGACCCAAAGGGTCATCACTTATTTTCCTCGCTTGTTCCGCACTTCCGAGGCCTTAAAAACCTCATTCTATGTTGCCTCAATTTACGTGCATGATCCGGGCATGTAGCTGGAAAGATTTTATGATCGAATATATGAATTCTATGAGAAATTTGAAGAAAAATGATATTAATATTGATATAGTTGACTTCGGTAAACATTTTAGGTAAACAGACCCGGACCCGAGATCGGACGGTCCCGGAAGGTCCGTAGGATAATATGGGACTCGGACATGCGTCCGGAGTCGAATTCTGAGGCCTAGAGCCTAAGTTGTGGATTTTTCTGTTAAATTGTTTTTGCTATAACTATTAAAGGAAAATGAATCAAATGACCTTGGTATTGAGCTCGTATATTGGTTCTGACGCCCGGCATAAGTCTTAAATATTATATATGTGCTTTCTGCAAAGTTTGGTGACATTTGAATGTCGTTTGATGTGTTTTGAACCTTCAGTTCCAAATTTGAAAGTTATGAAACTAAAAAGGATGATAATCATGAACTTGAGGATTGATTTGATGAAAACAATGTTATATTGGCGATGTGATCGCACGAGCAAGTTTGTAATATGTTTTTGATGTTGTGTATATGTTTGGTTTGGAGCCCGGGGGCTCAGGTAAAGATTTGATAGGCCGTTGGTTCAAATTCTGAAATTTTACACAGTTGGTTTTTCACCCAGCTGGTGTCTTCGCAAATGCGAAGAAAAGTGTCGCAATTGCGAGGGGGCAGACCAAGGTTGTGTTCGCAAATGCGAAGCCTTGATCGCAATTGCAAAGAATGTCCAGGAATGCTTGAGTTCGCAAATGCGAACTAAACCTCGCAAATGCGAGGTCTTCAATAATCCGCCTGGGTCCACAAATGCGAACACTTTGTCGCAAATGCGAAGACCCAGTGTGCCAACCCAGTTCGCAAATGCAAACCCTGTCTTGCAATTGCGAGAGCCTTAGACCCTAGACCTGTAGTGTTCGCAATTGCGAACAAATGTTCTTAATTGCGATATCCGCAGCTGTGCAATTTTATACTTAAATGAATTTTTCAGTTCTTTCTTCATTCTTTCAAAAACCCACACACCACACACGAACCCTCAAGAGCAAATTCACTCCAAAGCAATTGTATGTCACTTTTTACTTAATTATTTCAATTCTTAAGAACATTAAACATGTTTTTCAATAGAAATCAAATGTTTTCATGGTAGAAATTCTTGTTTTTGGGTAGAACATAGGGTTTTCATGAATTGGGTAATTGGACCTGAATTGAAGTCTGATTTTGAAACTAATCATATATTTGAACTCGTGAGGGAATGGGTAACCGGATTATGGTCCGAACCTCTAGTTCCGACCACGTGGGACCAGGGGCATTTTGGGAAATTTTGGGGTAAACTTTGAGAAAACCATTTTTAAGCATTTAAACTAAGTTATATAGTATCTATTAATGTAATGGGATCAATTGTGATCAGATTCGAGCAAGTTGGAAGCGGAAATTCGGGGTAAACCTATAGTTGAAGGATAATTTAGACTTCAAGGCTAGAGGTAAGTGTTTGTTCTATCCTAGCTTGAGGGAATAGGATTGTGTGATATGTGCTATGTGATCGAGTGTGGTGTATGGGCTGTGGTGACGAGCATCCATACACTAGCGTCTAGTATGACCATGAGTCGTTGTTGATACTTGTTGTGAGATATCTTAAAGATGAATTGTTGAACCCTTGCCGGGTTGTGGAATTGTACATTGTTTTCCCTTGCCGGGACTTATTGCAAAGTGAAATATTGTTTTCCCTTGCCGGGACTTGTTGTGAATGGATTATAGTTTTCCCTTGCCGGGACCTTGTTGTGATGATTATTGTGTCCCTTGCCGGGACGGTTCATGATTATTGTTTTCTTTCTCTGCCCTTAACTGTGATTGTTATTTGGGTGTGAAAGAGTGATAATGCATGAAGGGTGATGCCGTGCCTTGTTTTTCTATTTTTGCACGAAGGATCATGCCGTGCCTTATATTATTGATTATGCACGAAGGGTAATGTCGTGCCTTGTTATTGTACCAGGCACGAAAGATCATGCTGACGAAGGGTGATGTCGTGCACTTTTATTTGCTTATTTGTTGAGGATGAGAGTAAAAGCACGAAGGGTGATGCCGTGCAACTATTTGCTACTCCTTGTTTGATATTAACTGTTTCCATTATACTCTGTTTACCATTGTTGACTTAATAATTGTTGTTAACTGTTGAGTTTCCCTCTTATGATACTTCCTGTTGAATTTGTTACTTGATTATTTCTCGTTATCTTGTGGTGTACATATATATAGAACTGCATAGGTTTATGTGGGTGTCTGGTCCTAGGCTTGTCACTACTTCGCCGGGATAGGCCAGGCACTTACCAGCAATGGGGTCAAATTGTGCTGATACTGCATTTCTGTGCGTTTTTGCACAGGTCCGGGTTTAGATCAGGAGCGGCAGTAGTAGAGTCTTGCGTGGGAGTTAAGCATTTCGAGACCGAGGTAGCTTGCAGGCCACAGGCCCGGCGTCTCTTCCACTTATTTATATTATTAGCTGTAGTCTCATTATTCCGAGACAAACAGATTTATGTTATTTTTCCTTCAGACCTTTATGTGTAGTATTCAGTAGTAGTTCGTGAGTTGGTGACTCCACATTTTGGGTAGAGGATTTCAGTAGTGTTTTACCTTGGATATTCCTAATTCTATTTTGAAAGTCTTCCGCACTTATTTAATTAATGTTATTATTCTTGTTGATAAAATGAGTATGAAGTAATGGTAAATGTTGAATGTAGTGGCTTTCCTAGCTAACACGAGTAGGCGCCATCACGATCCCGATGTTGGGGGAAAATCTAGGTCGTTACCCTTTTTTGTAACACCCCACCTATGGCCACACATGGACCCCGCAGCTTGGTGCCAGCCGTGTCACATATGGACACGCAGCCTAAGGAATTGTTACCCTTGGGTATAGGAACATTCCACGCATAGCTGCAGCTACTGGGAATCGAACCTAAGACCCAAGGATTTTCAGGGATTTTACTCCCTCACCTCTCACCAGTGGAGCTACTGGTGAGAGGTGAGGGAGTAAAATCCCTGAAAAGCCTTGGGTCTTAGGTTCGATTCCCAGTAGCTGCAGCTATGCGTGGAATGTTCCTATACCCAAGGGTAACAATTCCTTAGGCTGCGTGTCCATGTGTGGCACGGCCGGCACCACGCTGCGGGGTCCATGTGTGGCCATAGGCGGGGTGTTACATTAAAGCAACAATCATGGATCTAGTACAGGAAGATGAGGTAGTAGATGTGAATAGTGTGAAAGAGGAGATGTATAAGCTCAAACAGCAAATGGTTGAGATGTACCAGGCTTGGGCAAAGGGACAACCTTTATCCACCTACCCTGCCAATCCCACATACATTCCTCCACCAGTCCCAGCACAAGATCTACCCACTATGAACTCCTCCTCCACTTATCCTACATATCCACCCTACTACGCAATCACATCACAAGCACCACATCCAATCCTTAAACAAGTTCCACCACTACCATCCTATGTTGCTCTTGTATATGTGGCCCCACCACCAGCCACCCTGCACAAATCCTCCAGTGAACCACTATTCCACGTCCAAGACAACCATTATTACCCTCCAGAACCTACTTTCCGACAGCATGATTCCTATACCCCTCTCATTGATATGGCTGAAGAGGAGAAACCACCTAAAAATCCTGAGCAGGAAGAGATGGCTAGAAAGTTGAAAAGCCTCGAGCAATCATTCCGTAACATACTGGGCTTGGGTGGTCAAGTGTAGCTTACAAAGATTTATGTCTATTCCCTGAAGTGCAACTGCCAGCAGGATTTAAGCTGCTGAAATTTGATTTGTATGATGGTTTCGATGACTTTGTAGCACATTTAAGAGGGTTCTGCAGCAAGATGCACGGAGCTGGTGGGAAATATGAGTTACTCATGGCTTACTTTAGCCAAAGTCTCAGGGGTTCAGCTTTCGAATGGTATACCCGGCAAGACCATACCATGTGGTTTATTTGGGATGATCTAGCCCAAGCATTTGCTATCCACTTCCAGTACAATTTGGAAATTATTCCAAATAGACTGACACTGACAAAGATTGAGAAAAAGCCGGGAGAGTTTTCGAGAATATGGCTTTAGGTGGAGGGAGCAAGCTGCTCGGGTAGACCCACTGATGAAGGAGGGAGAGATGGTAGACTATTTTCTGCAAGCTTTGGAACCAACGTACTATAGGCATTTGGTATCTACCATTGGAAAAACATTCAACAAGATAGTTAAAATGGGAAGCTTTGTTAAGGAAGGATTAAATTCAAACAAAATTATGAGCTATTCAGCCATAAAAGCTACGAACCAGGCGATCCAGACAGGCACAAGCGGAGCAATCGGGAAGAAGAAGAAGGAAGAGGTGGTAGTCATAGAAGGGACATCTTGGTCCAGGAGTCCCGATCCATACTATCATCAGCCTCGCCCACATCAACCCTACCCACCAACACCATATGGCCCACCACAACACTATTATCCTCCACCTATTCCACAAGTTTCTGTACATCACACTCAGACCTACCCACCACCTTCTACTCCATGGCGAACTCCAACACCTCAAAATATTTACCACACCCAAAACACATGCCCTCCGCCAAAAACATACAAAATTCCCAATGGAACAAGTTTCCTCCCTAATCCTGGAGTCAAGAATGACAGGACACAAAGAAAGAAAACATTTACTCCGTTGGGTGAGTCGTACACCAGTCTTTTCCATAGACTAAGACAAATCGGGATGTTAAACCCTATAGAGCCCAAAATCCCTAATCCACCACCGAGAAACCTGGACCAATCTATTAATTGTGAATATGGTTGAGGAGCCCCAGGGCATGACACTAAAAAATGCTGGCACCTGAAAAATGCAATACATGAGCTCATCGACTCTAGAAGAATTGAGGTTCAGGCTCTCAAGGCTCCTAATATAACACAGAACCCTTTGCCTGTGCACCACGAGACCCACATGATAGAGGTGGTACAAGGGGGAAATTTTCAAAAAGCCCTCTTAGGCTGTAATGATGATCAAGGCGAGCGGAAGCAAGACAGAGGAGAAAGCCATAAGCGAGAAAATACCAGTCAAGCAATCTGTGAGCAAGCCAGCAGTGGTAGCAGAACCTGAGCCAATAAAGGTGACAGTGCCAGGAGTGAGCGTAAAGCTCGCATTAACTGTAAAAGGAGCGCAACTAGAGCTAGTTGCTATCAAGCCAGTTACTCAAATGCCCATAGTGAACTCCAAAACTATGCCTTGGAATTACAGCAAGGTGACCGTCATGTACAAAGGAAAGGAAATCAAGGAGGAGATTTGTGAAACCCACGGTTTGACCAGGTCAGGGAGATGTTTTGCTCCCGATGAATTGAGCATAGAAAAAGTTACAAGAGATAATCTGGCCAATGTAAAGACAGTTGTCACTGAAGAAGAAGCCGAGGAATTTCTGAAGAAAATGAAAGCTCGGGATTATTTTATAGTTGAGCAGCTGAGGAAAACACCAGCGCAGATATATTTGCTGTCTTTGTTGATTCATTCTAATGAACACCATTAGGCGTTAATGAAGATCTTGAATGAGGCCTATGTACCAGAAAAGATCACAATGAGTCATTTAGAGAAGATCACAAATAAAATCTTTGAGGCAACTAGAATAACATTTTTAGATGATAAACTACCGATGGAGGGGACAGAGCACAACAGGGTATTATATCTTACGATGAAATGTGAAGAATCAGTGTTAACCCGAGTATTGGTTGATAATGGGTCAAGTGCCGACATTTGCCCTTTATCTACTTTGGGCAAGCTTAAGATTGATCATGAAAGAATCCATAGAAATAGTATATGAGTAAGAAGATTTTACGGAGACGGGAAGAACATTGTTGGAGACATCATATTGGAACTCACTATCGGACCAGTAGAGATTACCGTGGAATTTCAAGTTTTGGGCATTGTCGTGTCCTACAATCTCCTACTAGGAAGTCCATGGATTCATGCTGCAAAGGTTGTACCTTCCTCACTACATCAAATGGTGAAATTCGAATGGGATCGTCAAGAAATAATGGTTCATGATGAAGACAATTCCTGCAATATCATCACATCGTTTGAAGAAGTTGAGGGTGAAAAAGGTCCCTGGGTATACCAAGTGGTAGACATTATATCTGTGGATAAAATATCTGAAGGCAAAAATATTCTGATGCCCAAGATAGCCTCTGCATCAGTCATGGTTGCTATGGAGATATTGAAAAATGGGGTTCTCCCCGGGAAAGGTTTAGAAGCTGCACTGCAAGGAATAACACAGTCAATATCTCTTCCGAGAATCATTGACACTTTCGAATTGGGTTTCAAGTCAACCATTGCTGACATAAAAAGAGCCCGAAAACTAAAAAAAAAGGATGGACCCTCCCTAAGCCTATCCCTAAACTCTCCCATTCATTCATTAAGCCTGGTACAAAAAGGCGTTCGGCAACGGTCATGCCTAGCCGAGTAGAGATAAGGCCAGATAAGGAGCTTCTAGAAAGATATGAGAAGTTGTTCGAAGATGTAAACATGGTAGAGACAGAAGAGGGCAGAAGTAAAATAGACGTCCAGTTTGTTGGATCCCAAATCAAGCTGAATAACTGGGAAGCTACTCATCTTCCGACTAGAAGGGAGTTGTGGTAGTCAGCTTTGATGTTTCATTCTTAAATCTGTTTTATTTCAAGGCTGTAATACAGATTCTAAGTTCCATCCAATCGGATGTGTCAAACCTTGTTTTCTTTTGAAATTTTAATGAAATGCAATTTCTTTCTTCCTCCATTTTGATAGCCTTATTTTTCTTTTCTTGTACAGTCCATTTTATGCTAATTTCAATGATGTGTCATGCATATGGAATTCTCGGCCCAGTCTTGATAATCAAATAGTAATACAAGAAATTGAATACGATAATGAAGTGGAGTAAGAGGACGAGGAAGTTTTGGAAGAAATTAGTAAAGATCTGAACCACTATGAGAAGAAACCCAAACCAAACTTGAATGAGACGGAATCTATTAATTTGGGGATGAGCTAAACGTTTGGGAAACAAAGAAGCGTTCATTTGGAAACCTCACTCAGAGAGGACTTGATATACATGAGTACAAAGACATATTTGCATGGTCATATGATGACATGCCAGGGCTAAGTACTGATTTGGTGGTACATAAATTGCCCACTTATTCGGAATGCCAGCCCATCAAGCAGAAGTTAAGAAAGTTCAAGACAGATGTCAGCATGAAAATAAAAGAGGAAGTCAACAAACAATTTGAGTCAAAGGTCATACGGGTCACCAAATATCCCACCTGGTTAGCTAATGTTGTACCTGTTCTGAAGAAAGATGGAAAAATAGAAGTGTGTGTTGATTATCGAGACCTCAACAAAGCTAGTCCGAAGGATAATTTTCCATTGCCAAACATCCACATACTAATTGACAATTCTGCCAAACATGAGATTGGATCTTTCATGGTGCGGGTTATCATCAGTTCCTGATGGATGAAGAAGATGCAGAAAAGACAACCTTTATCACGCCTTGGGGAACATATTGTTACAGAGTAATGAGGTTCGGATTGAAAAATGCTGGAGCCACATATATGAGAGCAATGACTATTATGTTTCATAACATGATACATCGAGAGATTGAATTTTATGTGGATGATGTTATTATCAAGTCCATGAAGCAATACGATCATGTTAAAGACCTGAGGAAGTTCTTTCAGAGGCTTCGAAGCTACAATCTCAAGCTCAATCCAGCAATATGTGCTTTTGGAGTACCATCAGGAAAATTATTAGGGTTTATGGTAAGCCGACACGGTATTGAATTGGACCCATCCAAGATCAAAGCTATTCATGAGTTGCCTCCGCCAAAGAGCAAGAAAGATGTGATGAGTTTGCTGGGCATATTGAATTACATTAGCAGATTCATTGCCCAAGTGACGTCAACTTGTGAGCCTATTTTCAAATTACTGAAGAAAGATACTGCAGTAAAATGGACTGATGAATGTCAAGCTGTATTTGATAAAATCAAGGAATATCTGGCCAATCCGCCTGTATTGGTTCCTCCAGAACCCGGAAGGCCCTTGATCCTTTATTTGACAGTATTGGATAATTCATTCGGCTATGTACTGGGGCAGCATGATGAAACAGGAAAGAAGGAGCAAGCAATTTACTATCTCAGTAATAAATTTACATCTTATGAGGTAAAATATACTCAATTGGAAAGAACATGTTGTGCCTTGACTTGGGTTGCACAGAAGTTGAAACACTACTTGTCTGCTTATACCACTTATCTCATATCTCGTTTGGACCCGCTGAAGTACATCTTTTAGAAGCCTATGCACACAGGGAAGCTTGCTAAATGGCAAATTCTACTCACAGAGTTTGATATTGTTTATGTAACCCGCACTACGATGAAAGCGCAAGCAGTGGATGATCACTTAGTAGAAAATCCAGTCGACGATGAGTATGAGCCACTAAAAACATACTTCGCTGATGAAGAGACAATGAATATTGAAGAATTGGAACAAGACGAAAAGCCGAGCTGGAAGTTATACTTTGATGGGGCTGTCAACAACAAAGGAGTTGGAATTGGAGTTGTACTCATTTCAGAAATGGGTCAGCATTACCCTGTTACCTCTCAACTCTGCTTTTTCTGTACTAACAATATGGCTGAATATGAAACGTGTATATTGGGATTAAGAATGGCAATAGACATGGGTGTTCAAGAGATTTTGGTCATGGGTGACCGGATCTCTTGATACAGAAAATTTAAGGAGAATGGGAGACACGAGATTTGAAACTCATACCGTACCGACAGTGTCTACATGAACTATGTTAATGATTTAAATCCATAGAATTTAAACATATCCCAAGAATGCACAATGAAGTTGCTGATGCTCTAGCTACTCTATCATCTATGTTACACCATCTAGATAAAGCTTATGCGGATCCATTACAAATCCAAGTTCATGATCAGAATTCTTATTGTTATACAGTGGAAGAGGAACTTGATGGCGAACCATGGTTCCATGATATCAAAGTGTATCTGAGAATGGGGGTATACCCAGTACAAGCTACAGGGGATCCGAAAAGAGCCATAAGACGATTGGCGAGTGGATTTTTCTTTAGTGGAGGAGTTTTATACAAAAGGACCCAGATTTGGGTCTGTTAAGATGTATAGATGCAAGACATACTACTACAATCATGACTGAGGTACACGCGGGAGCTTGTGGACCATACATGAGCGGATATGTGTTAGCAAAGAAAATACTCAGGGCTGGATATTACTGCCTTACTGTGGAACGATATTGTATCAGATATGTACGGAAATGTCATCAGTGCCAGATACATAGGGATTTGATTCATTCTCCGCCATATGAATTGCATACGATATTGGCACCATGGACTTTTGTTGCTTGGGGCATGGATGTCATTGGTCCAATAGATCCAGCAACATCTAATGGGCACATGTTTATTCTGGTTGCCATTGATTATTTTACCATATGGGTGGAGGCAAAGACATTCAAAGCGATAACAAAGAAGGCAGTGGTGGACTTCGTACATGCAAACATCATTTGTTGTTTCGGAATTCAAAAGGTGATTATTACAGACAATGGAGCCAACCTTAACAGTCATCTGATGGCAGAGACATGTCAAAGGTTTAAAATTATGAATCGCAATTTTACACCTTATCGGCCCAAAGCAAATAGAGCAGTTGAAGCCGCAAATAAGAATATCAAGAAAGTCCTTCGGAAAATGGTGGAAGGACCGAGGCAATGGCATGAGAAATTACCCTTTGCTTTATTGGGTTATCGCACTACTGTGCGCACTTCGATAGGTGCAACCCCTTATTCATTAGTGTATGGCACGGAGGCAGTGATACCTGCGGAAGTTGAAATACCCTCCCTTCAAATCATTGCGGAGGCTGAGACTGATAATGATGAATGGGTAAAAGCCCGGTTAGAACAATTGAGTTTAATTAATGAGAAAAGACTGGCAGCAGTATGTCATGGACAACTGTATCAATAGAGAATGGCCAGAGCATATAATAAGAAAGTACGTCCAAGAAATTTCAAAGATGGACAATTGGTGTCGAGGCGTATCTTACCTCATTGGGCGGAAGCAAAAGGGAAGTTCGCCCCTAATGGGAAATGACCATTTGTTGTATCTCGAGTGTTGTCCAATAGAGCATTATATTTGACAGACATAGAAGGGAAATGCGTAGAGACTGCCATTAACTCTGATGCGGTCAAAAGATATTATGTATGATTTCTTTCATGTATCTAATTGTATCTGTCATATTTTTGAAATTGAAATGATGAACATTTTATTTCTCTATCTAAACACTTTACATATTACTATCCCTTTGCGTATTATTATATTATTATTTCGTACCCCTCTTTTGGAATCAATAATGAAGTCAAATTATGAATGATGGAATGACAAAGAAAAGAAGAAAAGCAAAATAAATAAAGAGAGAGAAGAAAAGTTGAAAAAAAAAAGAGAAATAAATGTGAAAAATGACAAAAGAAAAGAAAAGAAAGGGAAAAGGAAAAATATACAAAAGAAGAAATTGGGAGAAGTCAAATTGCAACAATAAAGCGATCTCATGATCCGAACTACGTTTCGACTTGATCCCGAAAGGGTACGTAGGTAGCCTCACAGAGGTTCAGTCATAGCAAAAAGAAAGTCCAAGGTACCCCCAAAAATTGAAACTGGGGCAGAAGTTATGATCATTATGAAAGATATGATTCCGAAAGTTATAATTTTGAAACCCAAGTTGGAAAATTTGAACCTTTATATCTTTCTTTCTAAAATCTATCCAAAAGTCATATTACGGTCCAAACAAAGACCTTCAGATTAATTTCAAAGAAAATGGCAGTACAAGTAGGTGAAGAAAGGTATGATATGGGCAACACTCGGGTACCTGAAGATGAAGGAAATAATAAAAATAAAAATGAGAGAGTCTTATTGGTGAAAACCCTCACGGGTATGTGACGACCCAAAGGGTCATCACCTGTTTACCTCACTTGTTTCGCACTTTCGAGGCCTTAAAAACCTCATTTTATGTTGCCTCAATTTACGTGCATGATCCGTGCATGTAACCGAAAAGTTTTTGTGATAGAATATGTGAATTCTATGAGAAATTTGAAGAAAAATGATATTAATATTGATATAGTTGACTTCAGTCAACGTTTTTGGTAAACGGACCCGGACCCGAGATCGGACAGTCCCGGAAGGTTTGTAGGAAAATATGAGACTCGGACATGTGTCCGGAGTTGAATTCTGAGGCCTAGAGCCTAAGATATGAATTTTCTGTCAAATTGTTTTTACTGAAATTATTAAAGGAAAATGGATTAAATGACCTTGGTATCGGGCTCGTATTTTTTTCCGACGCCCGGTATAAGTTTTAAATATTATATATGTGTTTTATGCAAAGTTTGGTGACATTTGGATGTCGTTTGATGTGTTTTGAACCTCGAGTTCCAAATTTGAAAGTTATGAAACTAAAGGAAAGATAATCATGAATTTGAGGCTTGATTTGATGAAAACGATGTTATATTCGCGATGTGATCGCACGAGCAAGTTTGTAGTATCTTTTTGAAGTTGTGTACATGTTTGGTTTGGAGCCCGGGGGCTCGGGTAAAGATTTGATAGGCCGTTGGAGCAAATTCTAAAAAATAACACAACTGGTTTATCACCCAGCTGGTATCTTCGCAAATGTGAAGATTTTCTCGCAATTGCGAAAGGACCCAGAATAGCCTTGGTTCGCAAATGCGAACCAATCCTCGCAAATGCGAAGATGGCAGGATAATGCCCAAGATCGCAAATGCGAGGAAAATCTAGCAAATGCGATGAACTCAGGAAACACTTCAAGTTCGCAAATGCGAGAGCCATAGACCTTGGGCCAAGTTCGCAAATGCGAACCTTTTCTCGCAAATGCGAGAGCCACAGACCAAAACCTGCTATGTTCACAATTGTGAACAAACGTTCACATTTGCGATAACCGCAACTGTGCAAATTTATACTTAAACGAATTTTTGACCTCTTTTTTTCATTCTCTCAAAACCCAACACACCACACACGATTCTCCAAGAGCAAAATCACTCCAAAACACTTGTAAGTCACTTTTTACTTAATTCTTTCAATTCCTAACATCATTAAACATGTTTTTCAAGAGAAATCAAAGGTTTTCATGGTAGAAATTTTTGTTTTTTGGTAGAACCTAGGGTTTTCATGAATTGGGGAATTGGACCTCGAATTGAGGTCTGATTTTGAAACAAATCATATATTCGAACTCGTGAGGGAATGGGTAACCGGATTTTGGTCTGAACCCCGAGTTCCGACCACGTGGGGCTAAGGGCATTTTGGGAAATTTTGGGGTAAACTTTGAGAAAACCATTCTTAAGCATCCAAACTAAGCTATATAGTATTTATTAATGTAATGGAATCAATTGTGATTTGATTCGAGCAAGTTGAAAGCAGAAATTCGAGGTAAAGTTGTAGTTGAAGGATAAATTGGGCTTCAAGGCTAGAGGTAAGTGTTTGATCTATCCTAGCTTGAGGGAATAGGATTTAAGTGCTATTTGCTATGTGATCGAGTGTGGTGTATGGGCTGTGGTGACGAGCATCCATACACTGGCGTCTAGGATGACCGTGAGTCGTTGTTGATATTTATTGTGAGATGTTTCAAAGATGAAATCTTGAACCCTTGCCGGGTTGTGAAATTGAACACTGTTTTCCCTTGTCGGGACTTGTTGTAAAGTGGATTATTATTTTCCCTTGCCGGGACCATGTTGTGATGATTGTTGTGTCCCTTGCTGGGACGGTTCATGATTATTGTTTTCATTCTTTTGCCCTTAACTGTGGTTGTTATTTGGGTAAGGAAGAGTGGTAATGCACAAAGGGTGATGTCGTGCCTTGTTTACTGATTTTTGCACGAATGGTAATTTCGTGCCTTATGTTATTGATTATGCACGAAGGTTAATGTCGTGCCTAGTTTTATTGATTATGCACGAAGGATCATGTCGTGCCTTATGTTATTAATTATGCATGAAGGGTAATGTCGTGCCTTGTTATTGATTATGCACGAAGGATCATGCCGTGCCTTGTGATATTGATTATGCACGAAGGAACATTCCGTGCCGTTGTTATTTGAACCATGCACGAAGGATCATGTTGTGCCATGGATGTGAGGATGAGAGTAAAAGCACGAAGGGTGATGTCGTGCAACTATTTGCTATTCCTTGTTTGATATTAACTGTTTCCATTATACTCTGACTTCCATTACTTATTAGTAGTTGTTGCTAACTGTTGTGTTTCCCCTTTTATGATACTTCTTGTTGAATTTATTACTTGGTATTTCTTGTTATCTTGTGGTGTACATATATATATAGAACTGCACAGGTTTATGTGAGTGTCTGGTCCTAGGATTGTCACTATTTCGCCGGGATAGGCCAGGCAATTACCAGCACATGGGGTCGGATTGTGCTGATACTGCACTTCTGTGCATTTTTGCACAGGTCTAGGTTTTGAGCAGGAGCAACAGCAGGAGTAGAGTATTCGTGGGAGTTGAGCATTTCGAGACTGAGGTAGCTTACAGGCGTTCGCAGGCCCAACGTCTCTTCTATTTACTTATACTATTTGATGTGGTCTCGTTGTTCCGAGACAGACAGATATTTATCATTTTCTTTCAGACCATTATGTGTAGTAGTCATTAGTAGTTCGTGAGTTGGTGACTCCACGTCTTGGGTAGAGGATTCAATAGTGTTTTACCTAAGTATTATTTATCTCTATTTTGAAAGTCTTCCGCATTTATTAAATTGAATATTATTTCTCCTTTTAGTAAGTATGAGTATAAAAATGATGATACAAAAATAGGATAATGTTGAATGCATTGGCTTGCCTAGCTACCACGAGTAGGCGCCATCACTATCCCGATGTCGGGGGAAATCCGGGTCGTGACAAGTTGGTATCAGAGCTCTAGGTTACATATGTCTCACCACTCACGAACAAGCTTAGTAGAGTTTGATAGGTAGTTACGGAGACGTCTGTACTTGTCCTTCGGAGTCTATTGAGTTAGGAAAGAGTCTCTCATTTGTTCCTTCTTGTCGTGCGATTTGTTCCTCAAATACTGATTGAATTTCTACTCTGTCCTTTCACAGATGGTGAGGACACACGCTTCTTCGTCCGTTGATTAGCAGCCTGAGCCTCAGGTAGCTCCCGTAAGGGGCAGGGGCCGAGGCCGTATCGGAGGCCGTGGTAGGGGCAGAGCTCAGCCCCAGGCGGCTATTCCAGAGGTGGAGCCTCATGTTGAGATTGGTGAGGAGGTTCCGGTCCCAGCAGCTCCAGTGGGCCCAGCTCAGGTCGCAGGGGAAACCTTATTTACCTCGGATCTTCGGGAGGCTCTGGTCAGGATAGCGGGTTTTATGGACAGCGTTGCCAGAGCAGGCTTATTACCCGCTGCACCAGCCCACTTCTCAGGCTGGAGGAGGGGCCCAAATTCCTGTTGCACGTACTCCGGAGCCAGTAGCTCCCCAGCCTCAAGCACTAGTGGTTCGGCCAGCTGTGGCCACTCAGTCAGGTACCACAGCTCAGGCCGGAGATGGAGCGGCCATGACTTCTGATTCTCTATGGATACTTGATCGGTTCTCCAAGTTGTTTACCACTACTTTCAGCGGTGCCACATTAGAGGATCCTCAGGATTTCTTATTCAGTTGCCATGAGATTCTCAAGACTATGGGATTAGTGGAATCCAATGGAGTTGACTTCTGCACATTCAGGCTTTCAGGATCTGCCAAGACTTGGTGGAGAGATTACTGTTTGACTCGACCAGCAGTGTCCCCGGCTTTATCATGGGACCAGTTTGGAGAGTTATTTCTGGAGAAGTTTCTCCTTGTTACTCAGCGGGATGCACTTAGGAGGCAATTTGAGCGCCTCCATCAGGGTACTATGACTGTCACTCAGTATGAGATGAGATTTGTTGATCTGGCACGTCATGCGGTTGTGATACTCCCCACAGATTGGGAGAGGGTCCGCAGGTTTATAGATAGGTTAAATCAGCCGATCTGACTTAAGATGGATGTGGGAGTTGGGAGAGACATATCTTTTCAGGAGGCGACTAATGCAGCTCGTAGAGTTGAGATAGCTTTTGATCGGGGAGGTGGTTATCCTTCAGACAAGAGGCCTCGTCATTCCGGCAGATTTAGTGGGTCTTCTTCCGGAGGCAGGGAATCTTTTGACAGGGGCCAGTCTTCAAGACCTTTTCATTCAGCCCTCCAGGCTTCACAGGGTGGACCAGGTGATCGTGGGTTTCGTGAGAAGTATTTAGATCAGCCTCCCATTAGTGCTCAGCCTCTTTAGAGTGTTCGTAGGGGCCATTCAGGTCGTCAGGGCCACCAGCCCCATCAGCCTAAATGTTGCTACGATTGTGGTGACCCAAGAAATCTCGTCAGGTTTTGCCCTCGAGCGACGGGCAACACTCAGCAGTGGGGTCCTTATCCCAAGATTCAGGCCCCAGCTAACCCACATCCTGCCCAGCCAGCCAGAGGTGGGGGTAGAGATCGTAGAGGTGGAGGTCGAGACCGTAGAGGTGGAGACCATCCAGCCAGAGGTAGAGGTCAGCCAGTGGATGACCATCCCAGTGATGTAGCTCAGAGGGGAGGTGCTGATCCCCGATTTTATGCTTTACCAACCAGGCCAGAGGCAGAGGCATCAGATGCTGTGATTACAGGTACCATTCTTGTTTTTGACAGAGGTGCTTCAGTATTATTTGACCCTGGGTCTATATATTCATATGTGTCTTCCTACTTTGCACCGTATCTGGCCGTGCCTAGCTATACCCTGTATATTCCAGTTTATGTGTCTATACCAGTGGGTGACTCTATAGTAGTTGACCAGGTGCATCGTTCGTGCGTAGTTATATTCGGCGGTCTTGAGACCCGTGTTGATCTGTTGCTATTAGACATGGTGGATTTCGATGTCATATTGGGGATGGACTGGTTGTCCCTGCACCATTCTATCTTAGATTTTCATGCCAAGACAGTGACCTTGGCCTTGCCAGAATCACCCCGACTAGAGTGGAGAGGGACCTCAGGCCACTCCGTTCGCACTATTATTTCCTATGTTAAGGCTCGACGCATGGTCTAGAAGTGGTGTCTAGCCTATTTGGCTTATGTTCGTCGTTCCAGCTCGAAGATTCCTTCTATTGCTTCAATTCCTATTGTATGGGAGTTTCCCGAGGTTTTCCCATCAGACTTGCCGGGCATGCCACCCGACGGGGATATTAAGTTCTGTATTGATCTGGCAGCGGGCACTCAGCCCATCTCTATTCCACCCTATCGTATGGCCCCGCCGGAGTTAAAAGAGTTAAAAGATCAGTTGCAAGACCTTCTAGAAAAGGGCTTTATCAGGCCCAGTGTTTCTCCCTGGGGAGCACCCGTGTTATTTGTGAAGAAGAAGGATGGCTCGATGCGGATGTGTATTGATTATCGGCAATTAAACAAAGTGACGTTAAAGAACAAGTATCCACTTCCGAGGATCGATGATTTGTTTGACCAGATCCAAGGAGCGAGGGTGTTCTCAAAAATAGACTTGAGGTCGGGCTACCATCAGCTGAAGATCAGGGCGGATGACATTCCTAAGACATCCTTTCGCAGTAGATACGTGCATTATGAATTCTTGGTCATGTCCTTTGGGTTGACCAATGCCCCAACAGCGTTCATGAAATTGATGAATCGGGTATTCAGGCCTTACTTAGATCTGTTCATGATAGTCTTTATAGATGACATCCTGGTATACTCCCGCAGCCAGGAAGAGCACGAGCAGCACCTCAGAGTGGTTCGTAAGACTCTGAAGGATAATCAACTATATGCCAAATTTTCGAAATGTGAGTTCTGGTTGAGTTCAGTGGATTTTTTGGGTCATATTATATCAGTGAAAGGTATTCAGGTGGACCCAAAGAAGATTGAGGCAGTCTAGAATTGGCCTCGAGCAGCTTCAGTGACTGAGATCCGGAGTTTCTTGGGGTTAGCAGGTTACTACCATCGATTTGTAGAGGGGTTCTCTTCTATTACAGCCCCGATGACCAGGTTGACCCAGAAGGGTTCCCAGTTCCAGTGGTCAGATGAGTGTGAGGCGAGCTTTCAGAAGCTCAAGACAGCCTTGACTACAGCACCAGTGCTGATACTACCTACGGGTGCAGGGCCTTATATAATTTACTGTGATGCATCCCGTACGGGACTTGGAGCGGTATTGATGCAGGATGGTAAGGTTATTGCTTATGATTCGAGACAGTTGGAAATACATGAGAAGAATTATCAAGTTCATGATCTTGAGCTGGCAGCAGTGGTTCATGCTTTAAAAATCTGGAGGCATTATCTATATGGCGTGGCGTGTGAGGTGTACACGGATCATAAAAGCCTACAGTTCTTGTTCAAGAAAAAGGAGTTGAATTTACGACAGCGGAGATGGTTAGAATTGCTGAAGGGCTATGATGTTACTATCCTATATCACCCAGGTATGGCCAATGTGGTGGCCGATGCTTTGAGTAGAAAGTGCCAGCATGTGTAGTCTCGCATTCATTCCGGCCAGTTAGAGACCACTTGCTCTAGATGTCCAGGCCTTAGCCAACCAGTTCGTGAGACTAGACATTTCTGAGCCTAGCAGGGTGTTAGCCTGTACGGTTGCTCGTTCATCTCTATTAGAGCGTATTCATGAGAGACAATTTGATGATCATCATTTGCATGACTTGAGAGAAACTGTATAGCGGGGAGGTGCCACGAAGGTAACTCTAGATGATGATGGAGTATTGAGATTGTAGTATCGAGTTTGAGTGCCCAACGTCGAGGGGATTCGAGAGTTGATCTTAGTGGAGGCCCACAGTTCGCGGTATTCTATTCACCTGGGCGCCGCAAAGATGTATCAGGATCTACGGAAGCACTACTGGTGACGCAGGATGAAGAAGGACATCGTTGCGTATGTCGCTCGGTGTCTAAATTGTCAGCAGGTGAAATATGAGCACCAGAGACCTGGTGGTGTATTCCAGAGGATTGAAATTCCGAGTGGAAATGGGAGCGGATCACTATGGACTTCGTTACTGGACTTCCTTTGACTCGGAGGAAATTTGATGTTATTTGGGTCATTGATGATAGGCTGACCAAGTCAGCACACTTTATTCCAGTATCTGTCTCTTACTCATTGGAAAGGTTAGCAGAGATTTACATCAGGGAGATTGTTCGTCTTCATGGGGTGCCGGTATCTATTATCTCAGATCGGGGTACGCAGTTTACCTCGCGGTTCTGGAGAGCGGTCCAGCAGGAGTTAGGCACCCAGGTTTAGTTGAGTACAGCTTTTCACCCTCAGACGGACGGCCAGTCCGAGAGGACTATTTAGATTTTAGAAGACATGCTTCGAGCCTATGTCATTGATTTTGGAGGCTTGTGGGACCAGTTTCTGCCATTAGCAGAGTCGCCTACAACAACAGCTACCAGTATAGCATTCGGATGGCCCCGTATGAGGCATTGTATGGTAGGCGATGTCGATATCCAATCGGATGGTTTGAGCCGGGAGAGGCTCGGTTGTTGGGTACAGATTTAGTATAGGAGGCCTTAGACAAGGTCAAGACTATCCAGGAGAGATTGCGTTCAGCTCAGTCCAGATAGAAGACTTATGCAAATCGTAAGGTTCGAGATGTAGATTTTATGGTTGGTGAGCGGGTATTGCACCGACTATCGCTTATGAAGGGTGTGATGAGGTTCGGGAAGAAGGGCAAACTCAGCCATAGGTATATTGGTCCATTTGAGATTCTGGACCGAGTGGGAGGGGTGGCTTACAAACTAGCTCTACCACCTAGCTTATTAGTCGTGCATCCAGGTTTTCATGT
>JASVEL010010942.1:0-2500 GCA_032618575.1 Nicotiana noctiflora
CGTTCTATTTGGTCGCGTCCATTTAATATATACTTTTTTTTTTAAAAATAAGTTTACAAACCTTTTAGCCTATTTAGGTTAGGCTAACTAATGGACCTAATTCGCTAGTACTCTTTTTTTTTCTTTCTTTCTTTCTTTCTTTTGTTGTTGTTGGTGCTGCTATGAAATTTCATTTCATGGGATCATTACCATAAGTATGTTTATCATATTATTTAAAAATAAATTATAAATAATTACGTAAGTTAATAGACAATAATTTATGAATATTTCCATGTGAGAAATTTAAGGTCACATTTAGTGATTCTTTTCATGATAATTCAGTTCTTTTCATGGTTATTTTTTTTCTTTTCACGTTTATTGTTTCAAATTTATGATTTAGGTACTGTTGGCAATCTGATTATTTTATAATAGTAATACACTATGAAAAAAGAAATTGATTAATTATCTAGTATGTTAGAAAGTTTTTTCAAAAACTTCAGCTTATATAGTGCTGAAGTTTTTGTAAATGAACAAAAAAGCCTTCAGCTTCTTCTACTAAGTTTTTGAAAAGCTTTATGATAAAATTAATGAATCCAAGACAAAAAAACTTCAGCTTATTTTGTGATGAACTTTTTACAAATAAGTTAAATAACTTCAGCATCTTCTGCTGAAGTTTTTGAATAAACTTAACGACAAAACTAATTAATCTATGACCCAAAAAAATACTTCAGCTTATTTAGTGCTGAAGTTTTTACAAATGAACCAAATAACTTCAACATTACAAAACTTCAACTACTAGAATGCTTTAGTTCAACAATTACAAATAAAAACTTCAGCAAATAGAGAAGAAGTTTGCCAGTTACAAAACAAAAACTTCAGCTTTAGAGCTGAGCTTCAAGTCCGGCTACTAGAATGCTGAAGTTTGCGTGATTGCCTTTACTACTTCAGCCTGATATGCTGAAGTTATGCGAAAAAGCAAATACGCTTATAATTATTTTTGCAAAGCGAACAAAAATTAAAATGTAATACAAAAAACGAGTAAATACAAATGCCCCAATCTTAACACAACATGGCTAATGGGCTTGTATTTCAAAATCACTAAAGGGGTTGTTATTTAGGAATTAGCTAGTGTGTCCTGAATTTTAGTTTCTCATAACAACTTTTTATCCTAAAGTTAAGATTTTTAATTTAATATTTAAAATAAATAATTACTGACAAATTTTTAAATAGTATCGCTGAGAAGGGCTATACTAGCACTTGCCCCTTATATAGGTCTACAAGACCCATAAGTCGTTTTTCCAACAATGTTTCACATGGATTTACTTGTATTTACCTTGATTCATTGAGTAAATATTTTGTACGTATAAAACTAAGTTATTTTCTTGATTATAAGCAGATAATGTCAATGGTCGTGGGTACGGGTGCAGCAGCAGGATTTGGTTTAACGGTGGATTTGAATTGTTTGCCTATTCGTGCAATGATCACCGTCGATTTTCTGAACAAAGAAAACGTAGCTGCTAGCTTTTGTCTCGGCGGATTTGTATGCACAATGATTTCATCGTTTATATCATTAAAAATTAAGGATGATTACTTGTATGAATGCTAGTTATTTAGTTAGCTTTAATTTCTTTTGTCGGCCTTCTTAGATTTTGTAAAACATCTTCGTTGGAAGGGTAATCTTAATTTATTTGTTTTAAGTTTTACTATATATATTTTCGTTTTTTAATTTAGTGAATGAACGTTAGCAGTATTACTTACGGGAAAAGCCTAAAAATGCCACTCAACTTTAAGAAATGGTTTATTCATAATATCCGTTAAAAAAATATTCATTTTATGCCACTGCCGTTATACATTTGGCCTATCTATGTCATTATTGACTAACGACTCAATTTTTATTTGGCTCATCTATGCCACTGCCGTTAGTAAATAACGGCATGGATGGGCAAAATGTGTAACGACAGTAACATGAAATGAGCATTTTTTTAATGAATAACATAGATACACCACTTTTAAAAGTTAGAGTGATATTTTTAGGCTTTTCCTTATTAGTTATGGAGTTGTGAACTTGGGATTAATGCTAAACGTATAGTTCAATGGTGGGGCTTCTTTCCAAAAACTAAAACCCACTGCAGTTTGGATATAAAGTAACAGAATCCTAAAACCAACGAAAATTATGCTAGTAATTTGTGAAAATTTCTCAATAATATATTACTCCACCCCAGAAACCATTCCAAATGGGTCTACTGTAATGCTATCTGCACAGAACCTCACGCCCAGAAAGTAAAGCTTTTCTTTTTCATAATTGGATAAAAAAAGTAGCAAAAATCGGATGGAGCATGGAAGTGTGGGAAAGGGCAGGTAGGAAATTGCTTATGGCTAAGATAACATTTGGCATGTTGCCATCACGAGCAATAACTTGGAACCAGGTGGCAGCATCTTGAATAATAATAATAACAATAACAATAATAATAATAATAATAATATATATAGATATAGATTATTATTATTATTATTATTATTA
>JASVEL010010942.1:7500-66134 GCA_032618575.1 Nicotiana noctiflora
GCTTCAATTTTATGGGTGAAACACCCATAACTCTAAGTATATTTAGAAAAAAAACACATTTACATTTGACCCAAATTTTCAGTAAAACTTATGAACGTAACTTGTGATGACTTTCATCAACTTTTGTTCCAATACTCGCTTGAGTTCAAAATAGAATACATGACTATCATACGACTAACATACTAACATCATAACCTCATTATCATGTTAAACACCCTAGTTTCATCCAAAAAGTACATGTTATAATATTCCCAACTTGTCGACTTTCGACAAAATATTGTTTTCTTCAATTTAGGCAAGAGGGGTTGCTCTGATGGTAAGCAACCCCCACTTCCAACCGAGAGGTTGTGAGTTCGAGTCTCCCCAAGAGCAAGGTGGGTAGTTCTTGGAGGGAAGGATGCCGGGGGTCTATTTGGAAACAGCCTCTCTACCTTAGGGTAGGGGTAAGGTCTGCGTACACACTACCCTCCCCAGACCCCACTAAGTGGGATTATATTGGGTTGTTGTTTTCTTCAATTCCTTAGCTTCTAAACCTTTCAACCCTATTTGTACTTGTTGTTCATGATTTTCAATATATATAACATCCGAGGTAACATGATAACTTACTTTATTTACTTTCAAATATGACCTCTTTTTTTGTCTTACATCAATTGACATACGACGCACTTTTACGTACAAAAATATGAGGTGTAACAACTCGTAAATCTGCTACTACTGTTTTTACACTAGTGACAACTCTTTTGTATGTTTAGTATGAATTTTTTTCGTCTTCATCACACATCAAAAGACTTTTTGAGGTACTCTGTCAATGATTTTTCTAGGTCAATGGACACAATATGTAAATTTTTCTCCCTTTGTGGTAAATTTCTATCAATCTTTTTAGCAAGAATATAGCCTTAGTAGCATACCTACCGAAAAGGTCTCTATAACATAAAAACAATGGAAAAGGGAGAAAAATGCCCCTATTCTATTGGATTTGGCTTAAAAATACCCTTCTTCCTCCCATATGATTACAAATGACCTTATCGTTATCAGGTTGCTCATTTAATTTTCTTTTAAAAAAACACATATTCCACGTGGACCTATAGAATAGTGCCACATGAATCGTTATAAAGGGTTGCATCGTCAGTTAGTCAACTGTTAGTCCTTGGGGTACTTTTGAGCCAAAATATAATGTTAAGAGCATTTGTGATCCTATAGGTGGAAGAAGTGTTTTTTAAGCCAATGGTCCTTGTCCGTAAAAACAATGCTTAGTTTAGTGCGGCGCTATTATTGTAACATGTAAACGAAATTTTGCTCATCCTCCATTGAATTAATAACAATTAAAAGAAGATGAAAGGAACCTTGCAAAAGTTGAGATCTGTCAGAGCATCACTTTGATAAGCTAAACATGTTTACAAATAGAGTAGGCTGTATCTAGGGCTGGTGTACGCTACACACAATTACTACTAGTACTACATCCTTTCCAAAATAAATGATTTTTTGGATATTTTCACACATATAAAGAAAGTAACATTTTAGCATTAATTAGCAATAGAATTAACAATTTTAACCTTACTATCTCACATAAACACTCCTAACACATATTCCAATATTATTTACTCCAAGGACAATGTAGGAAAAATATCATTAAGTCATTCTTGAAATCCGAAAAAATCACTTATTTTGGACCACAAAAAAAAGGCCAAAAAATCACTTATTTTGGATCGGAGGGAGTATTATTTTTCTTTATCTATAAATGAGAAAACTCTCATGATTAATACTAGCTGATATTTGACTCAAAAGAGATATTAAATCTTTTGAACAAATCAATCTAAGATAAAGGGGTAAATCGTAGCCGAATATAATAAACTCTAGGATAATAAAAATAGTGATGTAATGATAATAGAGAGAATAAAATGCTTTCTTTTTCAAGGTTAATGTCTTTTACAAAATGTGTCTCCCCTTTTACAAGGCTTTCACCCTTCTTATATACTGGGGAATTTTCCCCAATCGTATAGCTTAAGAAGTATTCAATGAATATTCTCTGTCTCCTAATATATTGATTTTGTCGTCAATGTCGTGATATCTTTCCTTTTGCCGTAGTTGTATTCCTCTAGGCGTAGCTTCGTGGGTGCTCGTTTGTTTGTCATATCGGCCATAGGTCGTGATCGATCAAATTTGGACTCATACAATTGATACGTAGTTCAAAACTCCATCGATAATAAACTTAATTATTAATTTTTTTATATTTTTGTTTATATACTAGTCTTTTAATTAGTAAAAGAATCCCCAACGCATATCTTATTTATAATTTACTGTGTTGTGTTTTTAAAGACGGAATCATAATTTTAGGTTTGTGGGTTCGATATATTAATACTTTTAAGTTATTAATTTTACATAAATAAATTATACATATTCAATAATTTTTTTAAAATAAATACAAAGTTTAATACTAAAATTACTTGATTTAGTCGACCCCGCAATCGACACTTTGAATCCGCCATTATGTGCTCTTACTTATTAACTATTCATGTAATTAAGTGGATAGCTTATAAAAGAACCGACCTCGTACTTAATTTAAAGACCTTTTAAAAATTCTAATAATCTCCAACTCTAAAGATTCCCTTCTTCTTTTCTCTTTTTTATTATTATACAACTTTTTTTCTTTTTCGAGTAACAGCTACCTCTAAAATTTGACACCTTTGCAAAACAAAGTAAAATAATCCATTAAAAAAGTGGTGAATTTTATTATACGAGACAGAAAATGGAAAGTGCGTGAACCAGATAAGTGCTGTCCAGATATGCCTGATAAGGAGTTTTTAACAAAACGTCGTTAATTATCTCATTAATTAGACTTCCTATTAATTAAACAAGCATTTGATACCATAACTTTGTGTTGCTAAGGTTTTACTTAAAGTTCACCATGATGATAAGCTTGCCCCGTTAATAGACATGAGCTCATTGAAGGGGAAAAAAATATTCACTTTTAGCTACTATCGAAATTATCTATATTTAGTAGCGGTAAAAGCGTGTAAAATTTATATTTTTTATACATTAATTATATTCTTTCCGATTCAAAATAAGTAAGTTTTTAGTTATTTTTACACATTAAGAAATTCACCTTTTAACATAAATTAGCAATGAAATAACCATATTAACCTTTACTACCTCTTCACATAAACACTCCTAAGTCCTAACATATACTTCATCATTAATTACTCCAAGGACAATGTAGGAAAAAAATAATCAATTTATTCTTGAAATCTGAAAAAATTACTTATTTTGGACTTGAGGGAGTGTGTGTGTTTATATATACTAGTGCACTCTCCCGAGCTACCCTAGCAAGCTTTAATTAGAATAGTTCACTTTAGATCGCACCCAAGGATTCGTTATTCCTAATCCCACCTTTACGCCTAAAGTTATAGATTCCTCCAATAACCTAGGTGTGGTGTTGTTCAACAATATACCTAAATATGCACTCTTTTCCAAGTTATGCACACAAAATAGGCATAGCTAATCGGGAGCTCTACCAATTAACTACAACAAGAACGAAGTTGAACAAACAGAAATCTAGCTAACAATTTGTAATCACATAAACGAGAAGTTCATCACCCAATAAGTTCCATCAAAACCTTAGATAAGGGGTTAGCTACTCATGATGAAAGAAACAAGAATAATTATTGAATTCATAATCAAATAATTAATATAAAAGAAAGAAATAAGTTGAGAGAGTTCTCTCTTACTAATAATCTTGCAAAAGTAGGTAATAATACAAGGCTTACCTCTCTTGGGCGAAATCTAGGTTTATATAGAGGGTTTAGGTCTTAAAAATTGAGTTTGTACAAAATTAGCCTTAAAATTTGCGGCGCCTTCCGCGGTTCGTTCGTGGTCGCGAGTGAACCGCGAGCAGAAAAGGCCTCTAAATCTTGTAATGTTCCGCGAGCATGTTTTTCCGCTACCGCGAGTGAACCGCGGATGAACAGTAATCTAGAATATCAATTCAACAATAAAGTGTGATTATTTAGGGCATAAATATAGTCAAATTAACCTATTATCACTGGCGTAGGTGACGGTACTGACGGCCCCAGTAAAAAAATGATTAGTTGATGATTTTCTTGACGGTTGTTGTCGTGCATTGTTATTTTTCTCCTTTCTTTTCCGCTTTGTTGTCGTTTATTTTCTGGACAAAATTTGAATTGGGATGGACGGGCGTGGCTCACAACTGTCCCTTTGAATTAAGGGGGAATTCCCCTTTTCGTGTTGCTTTATTACTGCTTGTTTCATTTATGTTTTCCCTCAGTTCGGCTAATGTCGATTATCCTGGATCGAGGGCTAATAGCCCAAATAATAAACCATCTATGGTTGAATCAATTCAACGGGGGCTCGTGGCCCGGGCCCCAGTTCGACTTGTCTTTAAACATTGATTGAGTATTTTTGAGTCGAGGGTTCATAGCCCGAGGTTGAACTGATTCGGCAAAGGCTCATGGCCTGAGTCTCAGTTCAACTGACGAAAAATTTGTTGAAAGTTTTGAGTTGAGGGCTCGTAGCCCGAGTTTCGATTCAACTGAGGTTGAATTGATTCGGCGAAGGCTCATGGCCTGAGTCCCGGTTCAACTATCGTTGAACATTTGCTGACTATTTTGAGTCGAGGGCTCGTATCTCGAGTCGTATTTCAACCGTGGTTGAATTAATTCGGCAAAGGCATATGGCCTGAATCCTAGTTCAACTGTCGTTGAACATTGTTGATTCAACCGCGGTTGAATTAATTCAGCGAAGGCACATGGCCTGAATCTTAGTTCAACTATCGTTGAACATTGTTGATTCAACCGAGGTTGAATTAATTCGGCGAAGGCACATGGCCTGAGTCCTAGTTCAACTGCCGTTGAACATTTGTTGAATATTTTGAGTCGAGGGCTCGTAGCCCGAGTCGTATTTCAACCGTGGTTGAATTAATTTGGCGAAGGCTCATGGCCTGAGTCCTAGTTCAACTGTCGTTGAACGTTCGTTGAATATTTTGAGTCGAGAGCTCGTAGCCGAAGTCGTATTTCAACCGTGGTTGAATTATTTTGGTAAAGGCACATGGCCTGAATCCTAGTTCAACTGTCATTGAACATTGTTGATTCAACTGAGGTTGAATTAATTCGGCGAAGGCACAAGGCCTGAGTCCTAGTTCAACTGTCGTTGAAATTTCGTTGATTCAACTGAGGTTGAATTGATTCAGCGAAGGCACATGGCCTGAGTCCTAGTTCAACTGTCATTGAACATTGTTGATTCAACTGAGGTTGAATTAATTCGGCGAAGGCACATGACCTGAATCCTAGTTCAACTGTCGTTGAACATTGTTGATTCAACTGAGGTTAAATTAATTTGGCGAAGGCACATGGCCTGAATCCTAGTTCAACTTTCGTTGAACATTGTTGATTCAGCTGAGGTTAAATTAATTCGGTGAAGGCACATGGCCTAAGTCCAAGTTCAATTGTCGTTGAACATTTGTTGAATATTTTGAGTTGAGGGTTCGTAGCCTGAGTCATATTTCAACCGTGGTTGAATCAATTCGCAAAGGCTTATGGCCTGAGTCCCAGTGCAACTATCGTTGAACGTTCGTTGAATATTTTGAGTCGAGGGCTCGTAGCCCGAGTCGTATTTCAACCTTGGTTGAATTAATTCAGTGAAGGCACATGGCCTAAATCCAAGTTAAACTGTCATTGAACATTATTGATTCAACTGAGGTTGAATTAATTCGGCGAAGGCACATGGCTTGAGTCCTACTTCAACTGTCGTTGAACGTTCGTTGATTCAACTGAGGTTGAATTGATTCGGCGAAGGCACATGGCCTGAGTCCTAATTCAACTGTCAGTGAACATTGTTGATTCAACTGAGGTTGAATTAATTTGGCGAAGGCACATGGCCTGAATCCTAGTTCAACTGTCGTTGAGCATTGTTGATTCAACTGAGGCTGAATTAATTCGGCGAAGGCACATGGCTTGAATTCTAGTTCAACTATCATTGAACGTTGTTAATTCAACTGAGGTTGAATTAATTCGGCGAAGGCACATGGCCTGAATCCTAGTTCAACTATCGTTGAACATTGTTGATTCAACTGAGGTTGAATTAATTCGGCGAAGGCACATGGCCTGAGTCCTAGTTCAACTGTTGTTGAACATTGTTGATTCAACTAAGGTTGTATTAATTTGGCGAAGGCCCATGGCCTGAGTCCTAGTTCAACCGTAGTTGAACCTTTGTTGAATATTTTGAGTCAAGGGTTCGTAGCCCGAGTCGTATTTCAATCGTGGTTGAATTAATTCGGCGAAGGCTCATGGCCTGAGTCCCAATTCAACTGCCGTTGAATGTTCGTTTAATATTTTGAGTCGAGGGCTCGTAGCCCGAGTCGTATTTCAATTGTGGTTGAATTAATTCAGCGAAGGCACATGGCCTGAATCCTAGTTCAGTTGTCGTTGAACGTTGTTGATTCAACTGAGGTTGAATTAATTCGGCGAAGGCACATGGTCTGAGTCCTAGTTCAACTGTCGTTGAACGTTCGTTGATTCAACTGAGGTTGAATTGATTCGGCGAAGGCACATGGACTGAATCCTAGTTCAACTGTCGTTGAAGATTGTTGATTCAACTGAGGTTGGATTGATTCGGCGAAGGCTCATGGCCTGAGTTCCATCGTGTGGGCGAGTTGAATAAGGCTTGCTCTGATCGGGTTGTTTTCTCCTTTCTCGACGTTTTCCCTTTTCCTTTGATTTTAGGAAGAGCTATGCGATCTTACTAGGAAATCCCCACAGACGGCGCCAAATTGTTTGACTCAAAATGTTTGCAAGCATTTATGAATTCGGAACAATCCATAAAAATGAAGGGCCAACATAGCAAGTCGTAACATATCTGAAATTTAATAAGGGAAAAGATAGTGGAAATGCTTGTATGGACAACAGAAAATATTGGTGATCTTTATTCATAATAATGGATTAATCTGCCTCTCCATGAAGAGGTTCATATCTTTACAATCATGTTTCAATAGATCTACCGTTATTCTTTTTTTTGTCTTGGGTTCTCACTCTATATTTTACTCTGTATTTCTTAGAGCCCCAATGGGGAGAGAGTGGAACCCCTTTTCTGATGTCTGCCCTTGTATTTATTGACATTTGTTGTACGAGTTGACTTTCTTGGAGATCGGCCACACATTAGGGGGGTTATTTCGGATATATCCAAAAAGTATCGACCCCGGCCAAGGCTTTGGGCGGATACGGGTAGTATTCTCGATTGAGGCGATCTTGGCGCCTGTTATGCTCGTGCTAGTCGAAAGGAGCGATCAATCTGATTGATTGTCGTGGGATCGAATTATGACCCATACACATATATCGTTACAAACTAATGCAACTCGACAAAAAATCGTCAAAACAGTGAGTCTTGCAAAAATATATTTTATTTATATAATTTGTTTATATTTCGTCAGTCAACTATTAAGAGAAAGAGATCTTGACTTCCATAGGAATCAAATAATTTTCTTGTATAAAATGTAAAAGTGTTAATTAATTAATGAATGACTCCCGCAAAAGCAAATTTTCTTTATATAACTTATTTCTACTTTGTTAGAAAATTATTAGGAGTATGAGATTTGACTTGTGTAAATTTAATTAATTTTCTTGTGTAAAACTTAGAAATATTAATTAATTAATTTAAGGAAATAATAATAAAGCTTTTGTAAATTAAAGATGCAATGTATGTGAAACATTAGGACTCATACGTAGTTAAAATAGAAATATTATTTAATGGTCAATATTTTAGTTGATTCCAAACTCTTAAATATTAAGAAAATAATTAAATTACTATTTTATCTAGTGTGAAGAAGGGCAAAAAAGGCGAACGACATTTCGCTAAGGGGCTTCATACTTTTAATATAGTATAGATATACACTCTCTCCGTCCCAAAATAAATAATTTTTTATTTTCTTCGTAGATTTAACTTTTTTAGCAAAATAGTTCCATCATAAAATTCAATATAAATTATAGTAAAATGTTTGGTTATGATCGTGCAAGAGAAAATAACTATCACATAACTTTTACCACGTTTGATTAGCTTTATTGAACTATGCGTAATTTCTTGTATTATTTTATGTGAATAGAGTGTGAAATAAAAATACCGAATACATATTGTTTGAATTATAAGAGTAGGTAATATGAAAAAGCCCTAAATATAAGCCGCATAAGCAATTCTTGCATTTAATTCCCACGTAGTTAGTATGTAAACCAAATAATCTCTTTGTAATTGTTTGCCTAAATTTCGGCATAACTAGTTGTTAATACACTGTATTTGTAAAATAATTCTGAAAATATAAATAAATACAAACAAAAATGTGCATAAACAGAAATGAAGAAACCAATTCGAGCCCACTCAATTCACAGTGTTTCCTTAAAGAATTTAATCCCCTCCTAGTACTCAAGGTTATGGATTATTTCCTCTCATGATAGAACGAATTACACACTAGTGTAGTGGTACTTCAAACCCCAGTGTTTCAGCGAACACAAGGTTCGGTAGCAAATCACACTTACTTTTGTTTTGTTTAATGCTAAAAGTATGCAGAAGAAGGAAAGAAAACTCAGTAAATCGTAGTGAAATTCTGAGCAGAATAGTATTGTATTTATAGCCAAAAGTTGGGCTGAAATATGAAGAGTCCCTTAAGAATGGTTGTTTCTGCAAAACTGCCATAGCATAAATGTCATTGCATAAATGGCTATTTACTCAATAATAAAGAGGAAAAATAAAGAGAAAAATTGAAGAGGGTAGTTACTTTTCTGTTACCAAAACAGAAAAACGGATTGGATTTGATATTAATATTCTGTTATAACAACATTTTTGTTAATATTTTACTATTAACAAATAAATTTGGTCCAAATAGTTAATCAATCGATCGATCATTTGACCAAATTCAAATCCGAATCTGAATCCGAAGCCGAGCCGAGCGAGCGAACGACGACGACGGCGCGAGGCTTGCTTTCTTCTCAACTCTTTAAGAGCTAGAAGAAGAGCAATTGCTTATATACCCATAAAAAATCTTTTCCTCTTCCAATATGGGACAATGTCCATTTACGAAGGAGGGGGAACTTGAAATTTCACTTAAAAAAATTCATTTCCCTTCATTTCCCATTCACCCTCTTTTAACTATTTAATATATTAATTAAATATATTAAAAACCCAACAATCCCCCACATGACTGGGGAATGGCTATATCACATAAGTATGCATGAAAAACTATGTGATTCGCAAGTAAGGATTAATTGCATCTGGATAAGTAGGTTTCTCTTTGAACTTTCCGTAGTGAACTTATGTCGGATATACTCGATCAATCGGTTGATTTGATATCTTTGAACCGTCGAACTTTGGCGTATACCTAGACAACCACAAGTCACACAACCAATCCTTAACCGTCTTTGGTTCTCATTGTTGTGTTCGTTTCAGCCATGAACACCGCCTGGTTTCATAAGTGCGTAGAGAACTGGCCTTACAAAATTCTCCTTGAAGCGGCTAACACTTCACACTTACATAGGTGATTCCTAAACATGTCATCCCGTAGATACACTATTTGATAGACCCCGTATCAAATTTAGAAATCATTAAAAAGCCTTAATGTTTTATCCTTGGTACTGAACATTGTCTTACACGAGAATGGACCAAAGGTTTATTTGACAATGTTGAACCGTCATTAATGACTTTGTTTGATCTCCTTGAACCTAGATCTTGGGATCTCCAGTCTTCTAGGTAGAGTTACCGCCACTATGACTTGTTCTTGGCCACAATCCCATTCCCCTTAATGATTTCTCAACTACATCTTGTGATGACCCAAAGGGTCATCACTTGTTTTATTAATCATTTCAAGCTTTTGAGGTCTTGAAAACCTCATTTATAGTTGCCTCGATTTGTGTACACAGTCCGAGCACAAAGCTGGAAAATAGTTATGTTGAAATATGTGAAATATGTGAAAAAGTTGAAGAATTTTGATATTAATATTGATATGGTTGACTTTGGTCAACATTTTTGGTAAACGAACCCGGATCCGTGATTTGACTGTCTCAGAAAATCCGTAGAAAAATATTGAACTTGGGCATATGCCCGGAATTGAAATCCGAGGTCTAGAACCCCGGTAAAAGAATTTTTCTGTTAAATTGTTTTCTGAAAATGTTTAAGGAAAATGAAACTGATTTTTGATTAAAAAGTACTGGTATCGGGCTCGTATTTTGGTTCCGACGCCCGGTACAGGTCATATATATTGGTTAAGCGCTTCCGTAAAGTTTGGTTGAAAACGGACGTCGTTTGACGCATTTCGGCCTTAAATTGGAAATTTTGGAAATTATGAAATTTGAAAGAATTCTTGAGTTTTAAGGCTCAATCCATTGATTTTGATGTTATTTTAGCGATTTGATCGCGCGAGCAAGTTCGTATGATGTTTTTGAGTTAGTGTGCATATTTGGTTTGGAGCCGGGGAGCTCGGGTAAAGATTTGATAGGCCGTTGGATGAAATTCTGAATTTTTGCACTGCCGGTTTTTCACCCAGCTGTTGTCTTCGCAATTGCGAAGTATTTCTCGCAATTGCGAAGGTGGCAGGTCAAGGCAGGGTTCGCAAATGCGAACCCTTGGTCGCAAATGCGAAGGGTTCCCAGGACCGTTTGGGTTCGCAAATGCGAACCAAACCTCGCAATTGCGAGGCCTCCAGTGAAAAGGCATGCTTCGCAAATGCGAAGCATTCTTCGCAAATGCGAAGGTCCCTCAGCCCAGCCTTGTTCGCAAATGCGAACAAACGTTCGCAAATGCGAAAGTCCCTGGAGGCAGCCTAGTTCGCAATTGCGAACATATGTTCGCAAATGCGAAACCCCCACATTTGCCTTGGCTTCGCAAATGCGAACAAAAGTTCGCAAATGCGAACTTCCCAGCCTTAGCTTATTTTTCAAACTCCAGAAATTGGTCGGGGTTCGCAATTGCGAACCCATGTTCGCAAATGCGAACACAGAGACCCGTAAAACACGATTTTCAGTTCATTTCTTCACTTTTTACAAAACAAAAATACCCATTTGCGATTCTTCACGGATTCCTTCTTCATCAAAACAATTGTAAGTCACTTTTTACTTAATTCTTTCAATTCCTAACATCATTAAACATGTTTTTCAATAGAAATCAAAGGTTTTCATGGTAGAATTTCTTGTTTTTGTTAAAATATAGGGTTTTTCGTAAATTGGGAAATTGGACATCGAATTGAGGTCCGATTTTGAAACAAATCATATACATGAACTCATGGGGGGATGGGTAACCGAATTTTGGTCCTAACCCCAAGTTCCGACCATGTGGGCCCGGGGTCGAAAATTACTATTCTGGGCAGAATGTTGTAAAAGTTGTAATTGGTCTTAGGAATTAGTTTGTTGAGTAAATTGATGATATTAAATCAATTGTGTATAGATACGATTGGATTGGAGTCAAATTCGAAAGGTAAAGGCATTGCTACGGATTGAATCATTCGTAAACTTTCGAGGTAAGTGTTTGTTCTATCCTAGCTCGAAGGAATAGGAATTTAGTTATGAATAAATTGTTGATTAAGAGTTATTGGTGTTATACCGGTAATGGAGATAAATTGTTGAAATTATTATCAATTATTGGTTTAAAACCGGTAATTATAAATATTGTTGATGCAAAGATTATTGGCTAAATGCCGGTAATATATATATTTATGAATTGGGATCGTGTGGCGCGTCGACCACTTATATATATATATATATATTTATGAATTGGGATCGTGTGGCGTGCCGACCACTATATATATATATATATATATATATATATATATATATATATATATATATATATATATATATATATATATATATATATATATATATATATATTTATGGATTGGGATCGTGTGGCGCGCCGACCACTTATATAATAAGAAATGGGATCGTGTGGCACGTCGACCACAAAATGATTTAAATCTTGGAATTGGCCATAGTTGCCGGTAGCCTATTGATATAGTTGGGAGCGGGTGGTACGCCTACCACAAGATGTAGTTACTGTGATAGTTGGGAGCGGGTGGTACGCCTACCACGAGATATGAAATGAGAAAGGAATTGAGACATGAAAGTAAGATTTATTCGGTGGATTATATTATTCTGGATATCACGAGTTATTGACTATTATTTCAGAGCAAAGTCTTTCCTTATAAATATTTTGTATATATATATATATATATATATATATATCTTGTTATTCTGTGGTATACATATATATATATATATATATATATATATATATATTGAATTGTACAGGTTTATGTGGGTGTCTGGTCCTAGGCTTGTCACTACTTCGCCGGGATAGGCCAGGCACTTACCAACACATAGGGTCGGTTGTGCTGATACTGCACTTCTGTGCGTTTTTGCACAGGTCCAGGTTTCGATCAGGAGCAGCAGCAGATCTTTTGCGTGGGAGTTTTTCCGACTATTGAGATTACGAGGTAGCCTTGCAGGCGTCCGCAGGACCCGTTGTCTCTTCTATCTATGCTTTTCATTCCGTTATCTCATGTAATCGAGATAAACAGCTTGTATTTTCTTTCAGACAATTATGTGTATTATTCTTGGAAGTTCGTGAGTATTGTGACACCAGTCTTGGGTAGTGTATCATGTTTGGGTTTTCTTTATCATATTTGACTAAGTCTTCCGCTAATTTTGATTATTCCGCTGTAATTTATATGTTTTTAATAATAAGTCCTAATAAAAATTTGGTAATTAATGGAGGTGTAATTAATATTTGGCTTGCCTAGCACCCATTTAGTAGGCGCCATCATGACCCCCGATGGTGGGAAATCCGGGTCGTGACAGTTGGTATCAGAGCTCTAGGTTGCACAGGTCTCACAACTCACGAACAACCTTAGTAGAGTCTGAAGGATCGGTACGGAGACGTCTGTATTTATCCTCCAGAGGCTACAGAGTTAGGAAAATATTCCCTTTATTCTTTCCAGACGTGCGACTTGATCTTTTAAATGTTAATTGAACTTCTACTCTGTTCTTCCGCAGATGGTAAGGACACGTGCATCCTCATCTACCGACCAGCAGCCCGAGGTCCCAGCAGCGGCAGCTCCTGCTAGGGGTAGAGGCCGAGGTCGAGGTCGTCCTAGAGGACAAGGTAGGGCCAGAGCTCAGCCCCGAGCAGCAGCACGAGTGGCAGAACCTCAGGTTCATATCGAGGAGGAAGTTCCAACCCCAGCAGCTCCAGTAGGCCCAGCTCAGGTCCCAGGAGGAGCTTTGTTTTCACCGGATCTTCGGGATGCTTTGGTCCGGATAGCAGGTTTTATGGATCATATCACCAGAGCAGGTTTATTACCGGTAGCACCAGCCACTTCTCAGGCTGGAGGAGGTAATCAGACTCCTGCTACGCGCACTCCGGAGCCAGTAATTCCCCAGGCTCGGGTTCCTGTGATTCAGCCAGTTGAGGCAGCTCAGCCTGTTATTGTGATTCCGTCTAATGATGGTGCAGCTATGTCCGCTGACGCGTTGTGGAGATTGGACAGGTTTACCAAGCTGTTCACTACCACATTCAGTGGCACTCCTTCAGAGGATCCACAGGATTTCTTGTACAGCTGCCACGAAGTTCTCCGTACTATGGGTATTGTGGAGACTAATGGTGTGGACTTTGCTACTTTTCGGTTATCCGGTTCCGCCAAGACTTGGTGGAGAGATTATTGTCTATCCAGGCCAGCGGGATCGTCATCTTTGACTTGGGAGCAGTTTGCAGAATTATTCTTGGAGAAGTTCCTTCCAGCAACTCAACGGGAGGTTATGCGCAGACAATTTGAGCGTCTTCATCAGGGTTCTATGTCTGTCACACAGTACGAGACTAGGTTCGTGGACCTGGCTCGTCATGCTATTATCATACTTCCCACAGATCGGGAGAGGGTGAGGAGGTTTATTGATGGCTTGAATCAGCCAATTCGGCTACAGATGGCTATGGGGGCAGGAACTGAAATCACTTTTCAGGAGGCGGCTAATGCAGCCCGCCGGATCGAAATGGCTCTGTCATAGGGAGCGAGACATGGATCAGATAAGAGATCTCGTAATTCGGGTAGATTCAGTGGTACCTCGTCTGGAGATAGAGATTTTTATGATAGAGGCCATCCTTCTAGGCCTTATCAGTCAGCTCTTCAGGTTTCTCATGATGCTTCAGGTGATCGTAATTCTCAGCCACGCTACTCTGATCAGCAGCCTATTAGTGCACCACCACTTCGCTATTTTCAGCAGCCGAGGGCTTGTTTTACGTGCGGTGATCTTAGGCACATTGCAAAGTATTGCCCTCGAGCTTCTGACAGATCTCACCAGCAGGGTACTCGTGCCATAATTCAAGCCCCAGTTCCCTCACAGCCTGCCCAGCCAGCTAGAGGCGGAGGTAGAGGACATAGAGGTGGAGGTAGAGGTCATAGAGGTGGAGCTCAGACCGATAGAGGTAGAGACCAGCCAGAAGCTGATCACCCTAGAGATATTGCTCAGGGTGGTGGGGCACAGCCCCGATGTTATGCACTTCCCGCCAGACCAGAGGCTGAGTCTTCTGATGCCGTCATTACAGGTATTATTTTGGTTTGTGATAGAAAGGCATCAGCATTATTTGACTCTGGGTCTACATATTCGTACGTGTCTTCCTATTTTGCACCATACTTGATTCAGCCCATTGATCCACTGAGTGTTCCGGTTCATGTATCTACACCAGTAGGCGATTCTATTGTAGTTGATCGAGTTCATCGGTCATGTATTATAGTAATTGAGGGTCTCGAGACCCGTGCTGATTTATTACTCCTAAATATGGTGGACTTTGATATTATACTAGGCATGGACTGGCTATCTCCGTATCATGCTATTTTAGATTGCTATGCCAAGACTGTGACTTTAGCCCTGCCGAATTCACCTCGTATAGAGTGGAAAGGAATTTCAGGTCATACTAGCCGTAATGTTATTTCTTATGTTAAAGCTCAGCGTATGGTTGGAAAGGGATGCTTGGCTTATTTGGCCTATGTCCGTGATTCTAGTGCTCAGGTTCCTTCTATTGACTCTGTGCCTGTGGTTCGCGAATTTCCTGAAGTATTTCCTTCAGACTTGCCAGGTATGCCGCCCGATAGGGACATTGATTTTTGCATTGATTTGGCTCCGGGCACTCAGCCCATTTCCATTCCCCCATACCGTATGGCTCCGCCAGAGTTAAAAGAGTTGAAGGAACAATTGCAGGATTTACTTGAAAAAGGTTTCATTAGACCCAGTGTTTCGCCGTGGGGTGCACCTGTATTATTTGTAAAGAAGAAAGATGGTTCGATGAGAATGTGCATTGACTATCGTCAGTTAAACAAGGTGACTATCAAAAATAAATATCCACTTCCGTGAATTGATGATTTATTTGACCAGTTTCAGGGTGCCAAGGTATTTTCAAAGATAGATTTGAGATCTGGCTATCATCAGCTGAAGATTAGGGCATCTGATGTCCCCAAGACAGCGTTCCGCACTCGGTATGGACATTATGAATTTCTGGTCATGTCTTTTGGGTTGACAAATGCTCTAGCAGCTTTTATGGAATTGATGAATCGGGTGTTCCGACCTTATTTAGACTTATTTGTAATAGTCTTCATTGATGACATATTAATATATTCCCGCAGTCAGAGAGAGCATGCACATCATCTTAGAGTGGCTCTACAGACTCTGAAAAATAGCCAACTATATGCAAAATTTTCAAAGTGTGAATTTTGGCTAAGTTCAGTTGCATTCCTGGGTCATATTGTGATGGCAGCAGGTATTCAAGTTGATCCGAAGAAAATTGAGGCAGTCAAGAGCTGGCCTAGACCGACATCAGCCACAGATATTCGGAGTTTCTTAGGGTTAGCGGGTTATTATCGCCGATTCGTAGAAGGATTTTCGTCTATTGCAACCCCACTGACCAGGTTGTCCCAAAAGGGTGTTCAATTTGAATGGTCCGATGAATGTGAGGCGAGCTTTCAAAAGCTCAAGACAACTTTGACCACAATACCGGTATTGGTTTTACCTACAGGTACGGGACCTTATACTGTTTATTGTGATGCTTCCCGTATTGGGCTTGGTGCAGCGTTAATGCAGGATGGAAAGGTTATTGCCTATGCTTCGAGGCAGTTGAAGATTCATGAGAAGAACTATCCAGTGCATGATCTAGAATTGGCGGCGATTATTCACGCATTGAAGATCCGGAGGCATTATTTGTATGGTGTAGCATGTGAAGTATACACCGATCATAAGAGTCTTCAGTACTTGTTTAAGCAGAAAGAGTTGAATATGAGGCAGAGAAGGTGGCTAGAGTTGCTAAAAGACTATGATGTTACTATTTTATATCACCCGGGTAAGGCCAATGTGGTGGCCGATGCATTGAGTAGAAAGTCTGCCAGCATGGGTAGTCTTGCATATATTCCGGTCAGTCAGAGACCATTAGCTATAGATGTCCAGGCCTTAGCCAACCGGTTCGTGAGATTAGACATTTCTGAGCCTAGCAGGGTGTTAGCCTGCACGGTCGCACGTTCTTCTTTATTAGAGCATATCCGTGAGAGGCAATTTGATGATCCTCATTTGTGTGAGTTTAGAGATACAGTACAGCGGGGAGGTGCCACACAGGTAAATCTAGATGATGATGGGGTATTGAAATTGCAGGGTCGAGTTTGTGTGCCCAATGTCGAAGGGATTCGAGAGTTGATCTTAGCAGAGGCCCACAGCTCGCGGTATTCTATTCACCCAGGCGCCGCGAAGATGTACCAGGACTTACGGAAGCACTATTGGTGGCGCAGAATGAAGAAAGATATCGTTGCGTATGTCGCTCGGTGTCTAAATTGTCAGCAGGTGAAATATGAGCACCGGAGACCTGGTGGTGTATTCCACAGGATTGAAATTCCCGAGTAGAAATGGGAGCGGATCACTATGGACTTCGTTACTAACTGGACTTTCTTTGACTCGGAGGAAATTTGATGCTATTTGGGTCATTGTTGATAGGTCTGACCAAGTCAGCACACTTTATTCCAGTATCCGTCTCCTACTCGTCGGAGAGGTTAGCGGAGGTGTACATTAGAGAGATTGTTCGTCTCTATGGAGTGCCGGTATCTATTATCTCTGATCGGGGTACGCAGCTTACCTCGTGGTTCCGGAGAGCGGTCCAGCGAGAGTTAGGCACTCAGGTCAGCCGAGTACAGCATTTCATCCTCAAACGGATGGCCGATCCGAGAGGACTATTCGGATTCTAGAGGCATGCTTCGAGCCTCGTGTTATTGATTTCGGAGGCTCGTGGGACCGGTTCTGCCATTAGCGTAGTTCGCCTACAATAACAGCTACCGATCTAGCATCCGGATGGCTCCGTATGAGGCGTTATATGGTAGGCGATGTCGATTACCAACTGGATGGTTTGAACCGGGAGAGGCTCGGTTGTTGGGTACGTACTTAGTTCAGAGGAGGCCCCGGATAAGGTCAAGATTATTCGAGAGAGATTGCGTTCAGCTCAGTCCGAGCGTAAGACTTATGCGGATCGTAAGGTTCGAGATGTAGATTTCATGGTCGGTGAACGAGTATTGCTCCGAGTGTCGCCTATGGAGGGCGTGATGAGGTTCGGGAAGAAGGGCAAGCTCAGCCCTAGGTATATTGGTCCATTTGAGATTCTAGACAGAGTGGGAGGGTGGCTTACAGATTAGCTTTGCCGCCTAGCTTATCAGCCGTGCATCCAGTTTTTCATGTATCTATGCTTCGGAGATACCACGGCGATCCCACACATGTGTTAGACTTCAGTAATGTCCAATTGGACAATGATCTATCTTACGAGGAGGAGCCGGTAGCCATTCTAGACCGGCGACAGTTGAGGTCGAAGAGTTATCCTTCTGTGCGTGTTCAGTGGAGAGGCCAGCCTCCTGAGGCATCGACCTGGGAGTCCGAGTCTGATATGCGGAGCCGCTACCCACATTTGTTTCCTGACTCAGGTACTTCTTTCTTTTGCCCGTTCGAGGACGAACGATTGTTTTAGAGGTGGAGATTGTGACGACCCAAAGGGTCATCACTTGTTTTATTAATTATTTCGAGCTTTTGAGGTCTTGAAAACCTCATTTATAGTTGCCTCGATTTGCGTGCACAGTCTGGGCACAAAGCTGGAAAATAGTTATGTTGAAATATGTGAAATATGTTAAAAAGTTGAAGAATTTTGATATTAATATTGATATGGTTGACTTTGGTCAACATTTTTGGTAAACGGACCCGGATCCGTGATTTGACTGTCTCAGAAAATCCGTAGAAAAATATGGAACTTGGGCATATGCCCGGAATTGAAATCCGAGGTCTAGAACCCCGGTAAAAGAATTTTTCTGTTAAATTGTTTTCTGAAAATGTTTAAGGAAAATGAAACTGATTTTTGATTAAAAAGTACTGGTATCGGGCTCGTATTTTGGTTCCAACGCCCGGTACAGGTCATATATATTGGTTAAGCACTTCCTGTAAAGTTTGGTTGAAAACGGGCGTCAAACTGGTTGAAAACGGACGTCGTTTGACGCATTTCGGTCTTAAATTGGAAATTTTGGAAATTATGAAATTTGAAAGAATTCTTGAGTTTTAAGGCTCAATCCATTGATTTTAATGTTATTTTAGCGATTTGATCGCGCAAGCAAGTTCGTATGATGTTTTTGAGTTAGTGTGCATATTTGGTTTGGAGCCGGGGAGCTCGGGTAAAGATTTGATAGGCCGTTGGATGAAATTCTGAATTTTTGCACTGCTGGTTTTTCACCCAGCTGTTGTCTTCGCAATTGCGAAGTATTTCTCGCAATTACGAAGGTGGCAGGTCAAGGCAGGGTTCGCAAATGCGAACCCTTGGTCGCAAATGCGAAGGTGCCCAGGACCGTTTGGGTTCGCAAATGCGAACCAAATCTCGCAATTGCGAGGCCTCCAATGAAAAGGCATGCTACGCAAATGCGAAGCATTCTTCACAAATGTGAAGGTCCCTCAGCCCAGCCTTGTTCGCAAATGCGAACAAACGTTCGCAAATGCGAAAGTCCCTGGAGGCAGCCTAGTTCGCAATTGCGAACATATGTTCGCAAATGCGAAGCCCCCACATTTGCCTTGGCTTCGCAAATGCGAACAAAAGTTCGCAAATGCGAACTTCCCAGCCTTAGCTTATTTTTCAAACTCCAGAAATTGGTCGGGGTTCGCAATTGCGAACCCATGTTCGCAAATGCGAACACAGAGACCTGTAAAACACGATTTTTAGTTCATTTCTTCACTTTTTACAAAACAAAAACACCCATTTGCGATTTTTCACGGATTCCTTCTTCATCAAAACAATTGTAAGTCACTTTTTACTTAATTCTTTCAATTCCTAACATCATTAAACATGTTTTTCAATAGAAATCAAAGGTTTTCATGGTAGAATTTCTTGTTTTTGTTAAAATATAGGGTTTTTCGTAAATTGGGAAATTGGACCTCGAATTGAGGTCCGATTTTGAAACAAATCATATACATGAACTCATGAGGGGATGGGTAACCGAATTTTGGTCCTAACCCCGAGTTCCGACCATGTGGGCCCGGGGTCAAAAATTACTATTCCGGGCAGAATGTTGTAAAAGTTGTAATTGGTCTTAGGAATTAGTTTGTTGAGTAGTATTGATGATATTAAATCAATTGTGTATAGATACGATCGGATTGGAGTCAAATTCGAAAGGAAAAGGCATTGCTACGGATTGAATCATTCGTAAACTTTCGAGGTAAGTGTTTGTTCTATCCTAGCTCGAAGGAATAGGAATTTAGTTATGAATAAATTGTTGATTAAGAGTTATTGGTGTTATACCGGTAATGGAGATAAATTATTGAAATTATTATCAATTATTGGTTTAAAACAGGTAATTATAAATATTGTTGATGCAAAGATTATTGGCTAAATGCCGGTAATATATGTATTTATGAATTGGGATCGTGTGGCGCGCCGACCACTTATATATATATTTATGAATTGGGATCGTGTTATATATATATATATATATATATATATATATATATATATATATATATATATATATATATATATATATATATATATATATATATATATATATATATATATATATATATATATATATATATATATATATATATATATATATATATATATATATATATTATGGATTGGGATCGTGTGGCGCGCCGACCACTTATATAATAAGAAATGGGATCGTGTGGCACGTCGACCACAAAATGATTTAAATCTTGGCATTGGCCATAGTTGCCGGTAGCCTATTGATATAGTTGGGAGCGGGTGGTACGCCTACCACAAGATGTAGTTACTGTGATAGTTGGGAGCGGGTGGTACGCCTACCACGAGATATGAAATGAAAAAGGAATTGAGACATGAAAGTAAGATTTATTCTGTTGATTATATTATTCTGGATATCACGAGTTATTGACTATTATTTCAGAGCAAAGTCTTTCCTTATAAATATTTTGTATATATATATATATATATGTGTGTATTGTAACTGTACAGGTTTAAGTGGGTGACTGGCCTTAGCCTCGTCACTAGTTCGCTGGGATAGGCCAGGCACTTACCAGTACATGGGGTCGGTTGTGCTGATACTACACTCTGCGCTCTTTTTGTGCAGATACAGGTTACGGACAACAGCAACGGCAGTAGCGATTTGTGGATTTTCCGACTACCGAGACTACGAGGTAGCCTTGCAGGCGTCCGCAGGACCCGTTGTCTCTTCTATCTATGCTTTTCATTCTGTTATCTCATGTAATTGAGATAAACAGCTTATTTTTTTTTTCAGACAATTATGTGTATTATTCTTAGAAGTTCGTGAGTATTGTGACACGAGTCTTGGGTAGTGTATCATGTTTGGGTTTTCTTTATCATATTTGACTAAGTCTTCCGCTAATTTTGATTATTCCGCTGTAATTTATATGTTTTTAATAATAAGTCCTAATAAGAATTTGGTAATTAATGGAGGTGTAATTAATATTTGGCTTGCCTAGCTCCCATTTAGTAGGCGCCATCATGACCCCCGATGGTGGGAAATCCGGGTCGTGACACATCTCTAGTTAGGCATTTTGTAAGTGGATCCACCACATTATCACTTGACTTTACATAGACAATCTTGATAATTCCTCTAGAGAGTAATTGTCTAACGGTTTTATGTCTTCGTCGTATATGACGAGATTTACCGTTATACATAACGCTCCCAACCCTTCCAATTGCCGCTTGACTATCACAGTGTATGCATATTGGTGCCAAGGGTTTGGGCCAAAATGGAATATCTTCCAAGAAATTTCGGAGCCATTCAGCTTCTTCACCGGCTTTATCCAAGGCTATGAACTCAGCCTCCATTGTAGAGCGGGCAATACAAGTTTATTTGGATGACCTTCAAGATACGGCTCCTCCACCAATGGTGAATACATATCCACTTGTGGATGTGGAATCAGTTGATCCGGTGATCCAATTTGCATCACAGCATCTCTTAATGACCGCAGGATATTTACTGTAGTGCAAAGCAAAGTCCTAGGTATGTACTAAGTACCCCAAAACTTGTTTCATGGCCATCCAATGAGATTGACCTGGATTGCTCGTATATCGACTCAATTTACTAATAGCACAAGCTATATTTGGTCGTGTACAATTCATGATGTACATTAAGCAACCCAACTCCCGAGCATAATCCAATTGTGATATGTTTTGGCCTTTGTTCTTTGCTAATGCAAGATTCACATCAATTGGAGTCTTTGCAACTTTAAAGCCCAAGTGCTTGAATTTTTCAAGTACTGTCATGATATAATGAGATTGTGACAACGCCAGACCTTGAGAAGTCTTATGGATCATAATTCGCAGAATTAAATCGACAACTTCCAAGTCTTTCGTATCAAACTTGCTAGTTAGCATACGCTTAGTAGCATTTATATTGGCAATGTCATTACTCATTATGAGCATATCATCCACATATAAGCAAAAAATGACTATGTGATTTGGAACATTTTTAATGTACACACATTTATCACATTCATTTATCTTAAACCCATTTGACAATATTGTTTGGTCAAATTTCGTATGCTATTGTTTGGGTGCTTGTTTTAATTCGTAAAGGGACTTAACAAGTCTACAAACCTTCTTTTCTTTACCTGGAACCACAAACCCTTCTGGTCGTTCCATGTAGATTTCTTCCTCCAACTCTCCATTTATGAAGGACGTCTTAACATCCATTTGATGAATTTCAAGACCATAAACCGCCGCTAACGCAATTAACATTCGTATGGACGTAATTCTTGTAACTGGATAGTATGTATCAAAATAATCAAGACCTTCTCATTGTCTATACCCTTTGACCACAAGTCTTGACTTATACTTGTCAATAGTGCCATCATCTTTAATTTTCCTCTTAAAGATCCATTTAGAACCCAATGGTTTATTTCCAGAAGGAAGATTAACCAATTCTCATGTATGGTTGTTCAATATGGATTCTATTTTACTATTGACTGCCTCTTTCCATAACAATGATTCCAAAGAAGATATAGCTTCTTTAAATGCTTGAGGATCATTTTCCAATAAGAAAGTCACAAAATCTAGTCCAAATGAAGTAGACGTTCTTTGACGTTTACTACGCCTTGGATCTTCCTGGTTAAGCGTACTTTCTTTTGCTTATTCCCGAGATAGTTTAGATCCTTCGCTAATCGACTTACATTCCTTTTTATATGGATATATATTTTCAAGAACTCAGCATTATCTTATTCTATAACCGTATTATTATGAATGTCCGGATTTTCTGATTTATGAACCAAAAATCGATATGCTTTACTATTAGTCGCATATCCTATGAAAACACAATCAATGGTTTTCGGTCCTAATTTTACCCTTTTGGGTTTAGGAACTTGCACTTTTACCAAACACCCCCACACTTTAAAATAATTCAAGTTGGGCTTCCTTCCTTTCATTTTTCATATGAAATGGATTGTGTTTTGCTATGGGGTACTCGATTTAATATTCGGCTAGCCGTAAGTATGGCTTCCCCCCACAAGTTCTGTGGCAAACTAGAACTTATCAATAATGCGTTCATCATCTCCTTTAGTGAACGATTCTTTCTTTCTGCAATCCCATTGGATTGGGGCGTGTAAGGGGTCGTTGTTTGATGCATAATTCCATATTCTAAACATATTTGTTCAAAAGGAGATTCATATTCACCACCCCTATCACTTCTTATCATTTTAATTTTCTTGTTAAGTTGTGTTTCAACTTCACTTTTTTTGTATTGCTTGAATGCGTCTATTGCTTCATCTGTACTATTAAGTAAGTAAACATAGCAATATCGAGTACTATCGTCAATAAAAGTTATGAAATACTTCTTTCTACCGTGAGATGGTATTGACTTCATGTGACAAATATCTGTGTGAATTAAGTCTAGAGAATTTGAATTCCTTTCAACCAACTTATAAGGATGTTTAACATACTTAGATTCCGCACATACTTGATATTTTGATTTGTCACATTCAAATTTAGGCAATACTTCCAAATTAATTATTTTCCGTAAGGTTTTATAATTGACATGACCCAAACGTATATGCCATAATTCATTTGACTTAAGTAAGTAAGATGAAGCTGAAATTTTATTATTATTCTCAACAACCATTACATTCGACTTGAAAGGGCCCTCAGTGAGGAAACCTTTTTCCTATAAACATTTTGTTCTTACTTATTACAACCTTATCGGAAACAAAAGCACATTTAAACAATTTTTAACAAGAAGTCCAATAGAGACCAAATTCTTCCTAATCTCGGGAACGTGAAGGACGTTGTTCCAAGTCACCACTTTGCCGGAAGTCATTTTGAGAAATATCTTCCCACATCCTTCAATATTGGCCTTTTAAGCATTTCCCATATAAATCGTTTCATCGGGTCCAATAGGAGCATAAGTAGCAAACGCTTCTATAACAGCACAAACATGGCGAGTGGCTCCAAAATCAATCGACCACTCTTTAGTATTGCCTACCAAGTTGCATTCGGAAAGCATGACACATAAGTCATCAACATCATCATGCGTTTCAACCACGTTTGCTTGACCCTTCTTCTTGTCTTTCTTCAGAGCAGGACACTCCGTAGATTTGTCTCCGGTTTTTCAACAGTTGTAGTAGTTTCCACTAAACTGCTTCTTGCTTGGGTTTTATTTTGGTTCAGAAGCCTTCTTCCTCTTTTTGTTCTCTTCAACAATATTTTCTCCCATTATTGTTGAGGTACCACGGCCTCTCTTTTCAACAGCTTTATTGTCCTCTTCGATTCTCAACCGAACAATGAGATCTTCAAGGGACATCTCCTTGCGTTTGTGTTTCAAGTAGTTTTTGAAGTCCACAAAGGAGGCAACTTCCCAATCATTGCCACTACTTGGAATGCTTCATTGATAACAAGGCCTTCAATGAAATTTTCATTAGTAAAAATACTAGGATTACTACTTTCAACATCAATATTAATTTGATTTATACCTTCAGCAAGGAGATCGTAAATAATCACTTGCAATTCCTGGACTTGGGTAATAACAAACTTGCTATCTACCATTTTTGTAGTCCAAAAACTTTGCAGCAACAAACTTTTTCAACCCGGCATCTTTAGTTTTGTATTTTTTTTTCAAGCGCAGTCCACATTTCCTTTGACGTTTCTACGCCACTATAGACGTTATACAAAGCATTTTCCAAACCGCTTAGAATATAATTCTTGCATAAAAAATCTAAATGCTTCCACGCCTCAATGACGAGAAAGTGTTCAATTTCTGGAGTTTCATCGGACAACACAGGAACTTCTTCCTTGATGAACTTCTGGAAACTTATAGTAGTCAAATAGAAGAACATCTTTTGTTGCCGGCGCTTGAAATTAATCCCGAAAATTTTTTCGGGTTTCTCCGTCGGTGCCAATGCTGCCGGAGTCGTTCGGCTTGTTGAGGCATTAGCAGTCACTATTGGAACAACTTGGTTCTCATTCTCATTAGTCATTTCTGTAAAAGAATGACACAAATATTAAAATCACGTAGATTTTAATAGAGTACAAAACCACAAAGGTTTTACTCTTCCAGAAATAGTAAAACCAAATACATAAATATATTAAATTTCTTAAGCTTGTTAGTACACTGTATTTGTAAAATAATTCTGGAAATATAAATAAATACAAACAAAAATGTGCATAAACCAAAAGGAAGAAACCAATTCGAGCCCATTGAATTCACAGTGTTTCCTTAAGGAATTTAATCTCCTCCTAGTACCCAAGGTTATGGATTATTTCCTCCGAAGATAGAACGAATTACACACTGGTGTAGTGGTACTTCAAACCTCAGTGTTTCAGTGAACACAAAGTTCGGTAGCAAATCACACTTACTTTTGCTTTGTTTGATGCTAAAAGTATGCAGAAGAGGGAGAGAAAACTCAGTAAATCGTAGTGAAATTCTGAGTAGAATAGTATTGTATTTATAGCCAAAAGTTGGGCTGAAATCTGAAGAGTCTCCTTAGAATGGTTGTTTCTGCAAAACTGCCACAGCATAAATGTCATTGCATAAATGGCTATTTACTCAATAATAAAGAGGAAAATAAAGAGGAAAATTGAAGAGGTGTAGTTACTTTTCTGTTACTAAAATAGAAAAATATTTAATATTAATATTCTGTTATTAAAATAAATTTTTAACAACATTTCTGTTAATATTTTACTATTAACAAATAAATTTAGTCCAAAAAGTTAATCAATCAATCATTTCATATCCGAAGCCAAAGCCAAAGCCGAAGTCGAGTCGAGCCGAGCGAGCGAGCGACAACGACGGTGCGAGGCTTGCTTTCTTCTCAACTTTTTAAAAGTTAGAAGAAGAGCAATTGCTTATATACCCATAAAAACCATCTTCCTCTTCCAATATGGGACAATGCCCATTTACCAAGGAGGGGGAACTTGAAATTTCACTTAAAATTTTTTTTTTCCCTCCATTTCCCATTCACCCTCTTTTAACTATTTAATATATTAATTAAATATATTAAAAACCCAACACTAGTATGTAAACCAAACAAACTCTTTATAGTGACTAATAGTTAGTGGTGGAACCATGATTTTCAATAAGGAAAATCAAAATATAAAGAAATAAACTCATCAAGAAGTCAAGGAGTGTCATTATATAACATATACTATATACATATTTAACAAAAAAAATTACCAAACTATACAGTTTAATTTTTTGGAGAAGGGGTGTAGGTTGACACCCCTTATATGCATGTGGCTCTGCCACTGCTCATAGTGCAGCCCTCATCTTGCATAACACTATTTAATTACTAGTAATTTGCGTTAACATTCAATAGAGCTAAAATGATGATAGTAAACATGTGACGACCCAAAGGGTTATCACCTGTTTTCCTCATCTGTCCCGCGCTTCCGAGGCCTTGAAAACCTCATCTTATATTGCCTTGATTTATATGCGCAGACCGGGCACGTAGCCGAAAAAAATTTGTGTTAGAATATGTGAATTCTGTGGAAATTTTGAAGAATTTTGATATTAATATTGATATAGTTGACTTCGGTCAACATTTTCGGTAAACGGACCCGAACCCGAGATCGAACGGTCCCAGAAGGTCCGTAAGAAAATATGGGACTCGGGCATGTGTCCTGAGTTGAATTCTGAGGCCTAGATCCCAAGATATGAATTTTTCTATTAAATTGTTGTTTTGGAATTATTAAGGAAAATGGAAACGAAAATTGATTAAAAGACCATGGTATCGGGCTCGTATTTTGGTTCCGATGCCTGGTACAAGTCTTATTATTTAAGTACTTCCTACAAAGTTTGACGGAAATTGAATGTCATTTGATGTGTTTTGAACCATGAGTTCCAAATTTGAAAGTTTATGAAGTTTAATAGAAGAAATCATGAATTTGAGGCTTAATTCTATAAAAACGGTGTTACATTGGCGATTTGATCGCGCGAGCAAGTTCGTGGTATGTTTTAGAGGTTGTGTGCGTGTTTGGTTTGGAGCCCGAGGGCTCGGGTGAATATTTGATAGGCCGTGAGAGCAAATTTTAAAAAAACACACAGCTGGTATTTTTTCCCAGCTGATATCTTCGCAATTGCGAAGAATCACTAGCTATTGCGAGAACTCCCAAAATGGCCTTGGTTCACAAATGCGAAGTGGCCCATAATTGGACTTGGTTCGAAAATGCGAACAAACCTTCGCAAATGCGAAGTGGCTCAGAAAAGCCCCAGGTTCGCAAATGCGAACAATCACTCGCAAATGCGAGGCTGCCCTGTATTGGCCTAAATTCGCAAATGCGAGGCTGCCCTTGCCAGGACGGTACATGTTACTTGTTTCATTCTTTTGCCCGTTGGCTGTGATTGTTATTTGGGTGAGGAAGAGTGATAATGCACGAAGGGTGATGCCGTGCCATTTTTACTTATGTTCACATGAAGGATCATTCTGTGCCTTGTTTTACTGTTTATGCACGAAGGATCATTACGTGCTTTGTTTTACTGTTTATACACGAAGGATCATTCCGTGCCATGTTTATTATATTGCATGAAGGAACATTCTGTGCCGTTATTACTTAAATTATGCACAGCGGATCATTCCGTGCCATATTTATTATTTATGCATGAAGGAACATTCTGTGTCATTATTGCTTAAACCATGCACGAAGGATCATGCCGTGCCAGGGGCGGACCTATGCTTTGTGGTGGGGGCACGGGCACCCGTTGGCCTTGGTAAAAATATTGTATATATATTATATATATATAAGTTAATACAAGAAGGACCCCTATAAATATATTATGCTGCGTCCTTAGTCATAAAGATTGGGTAGAACAATTGGTTTATGGAGTAGTTGGCTTTTTCAAGACCCAAGTTCAAATCGCAGGTTCAACAATAATACTAATATTTTTGATTGGGTCTCATTTGGTAATTTCAATGCCAACAGGCTTACTAGTAACCTTTTCTCTCTTTGAGAGAATTTCAACACGCCTACTATAGTGTATTTGATTTAGTTTTTTTCAATGGATCAACCTCTTTTACTTTTAGTTAAATCTCTACATCAAAAGCTTCTTCTACAATTATTTCTCTCCACGCAAAAAACTTCTTCCTTAATTTTCAAAGCCCATATGCAACCACTAGTTATTAGTCCGCCTAAAGTCATCGAGTAATTATTTCTGTCGTGACCATACTGCCTATAAATATTGTTAAGGTACTGTTACAGTGCACCCGCTACCTTTAAATCCTGGGTCCGCCTCTGTGCCGTGCCATGGATGTGAGGATGAGAGTAAAAGCACGAAGGGTGATGCCGTGCAACTATTTCAATTTCTTACTTTGTGATAACTGTTTTTGCTACACTTTGTTTTTATATTACTGATTTATTATGTGTTTCCGATTGTGCTCCCCCAGCATGTTCCCTCCTTAGTTAATTGTGTTGCTCAATATCTCTGTTATTCTATGGTACATACATATATAGAACTACACAGGTTTATGTGAGTGTCTGGTCTTAGGCTTGTCACTACTTCGCCGGGATAGGACAGGCACTTACCAGCACATGGGGTCGGATTGTGCTGATACTACACTTCTATGCATTTTTGCACAGGTCCAGGTTTTGAGAAGGAGCAGCAATAGTAGTACACTAGCGCGATTATCATACTTTCGAGACTGAGGTAGCTTGCATGCGTCTGCAGGCCCGACGTCTCCTCTATATGCTTTTATTATTGTTGTGGTCTCATTGTTCTGAGACAGACAGTTATTATTTATTTCTTTCACACCATTATATGTAGTTATTCCTTAGTAGTTCGTGCGTTTGTGACTCCACATCTTGGGTAGAGGATTTATGTCGATTATTTTACACTATTATTCGGTTTTTATTCGAAAGACTTCTGCATTTAAAGTTATTAGTATTATTCTTGCTATTAAATATGAGAAAATGATGGTTGTATAAACATGAAGATGGTGAGTGAATTGGCTTGCCTAGCTACCACGAGTAGGCGCCATCACGATCTCGATGGTGGGGGAATACGGGTCGTGATAAGTTGGTATTAGAGCTCTAGGTTACATAGGTCTCACAACTCATGAACAAGCTTAGTAGAGTCTAAGGGGTAGGTACGGAGACGTCTGTACTTGTCCTCCAGAGTCTATTGAGTTAGGAAAAGTCTCTCCTTTGTTTCTTCTTGTCGTGCGATTTGTTCCACAAATACTGATTGAATTTCTACTCTATCCTTTCGCAGATGGTGAGGACATGCGCTTCTTCATCCGCTGATCAGCAGCCTGAGCCCCAGCTCCCGTGAGGGGCAGGGGCCGAGGCCATGTCGGAGGCCGTGGTAGGGGCAGAGCTCAGCCCCAGGCAGCAGTTCCAGAGGTGGGGCCTCTTGTTGAAATTGGTGAGGAGGTTCCAGTCCCAGCAGCTCCATTGGGCCCAGCTTAGGTCCCAGGAGAGGTCTTATTTACCCCGGATCTTTAGGAGGCTCTGGTCCGAATAGTGGGTTTTATGGACAGTGTCGCCGGAGCACGCTTACTACCAGTTGCACCAGCCACTTCTCAAGATGGAGGAGGGGTCCAGACTCTTGTTGCATGTACTCCGGAGCCAGTAGCTCCCCAAGCTCAGGCACTAGTAGTTCAGCCAGCAGTGGCCACTCAGACAGGCACTACAACTCAGGTCAGAGATGGAGTTGCCATGACTTCTGATGCTCTATGGAGACTTGATCGGTTCTCCAAGCTTTTTACCACCACTTTCAGTGGTGCCCCATCGGAGGATCCCCAAGACTTTTTATTCAGTTGCCATGAGATTCTCAGGACTATGGGAATAGTGGAATCCAACAAGGTTGATTTTTGCACTTTCAGGCTTGCAGGATCCGCCAAGACTTGGTGGAGAGATTTCTGTTTGACTCGACCAGCAGGGTCCCCGGCTTTAACATGGGACCAGTTTGCAGAGTTATTTTTTGAGAAGTTCCTCCCTGTGACCCAGCGGTAGGCACTTCGGAGGCAGTTTGAGTGCCTCCACCAGGGTTCTATGACTGTTACCCAATATGAGGTGAGGTTTGTGGATCTGGAACGTCATGTAGTTATGATATTCCCCTCAGATCGGGAGAGTGTCCGCAGGTTTATAGATGGGCTAAATCAGCCAATCCGACTTCATATGGCTATGGGAGTTGGGAGTGACGTATCTTTTTAGGAGGCGGCCAATGCAACTCGTCGGGTTGAGATGGCTCTTACTCGGGGAAGTATTCATGCTTCAAATAAGAGGCCTCATCATTCCGGCTGATTTAGTGGTGCCTCATCTGGAGGCAGGGATTCTTATGATAGGGGCCAGTCTTCTAGGCCTTTTCAGTCAGCCCTCCAGGCTTCGCAGAGTGGTCCAGGTGATCGTGGGTTTCGTGAGCAGTATTCAAATCAGCCTCCCATCAGTGCTCAGCCTCTTCAGAGTGTTCGTGGGGGCCATTCAGGCCGTCAGGGTCAGTAGTCCCAGCAGCCAAAATGTTGTTAAGGTTGTGGTGACCCGGGTCATTTTGTCAGGTTTTTCCCTCGAGCAGCGGGCAACACTCAGTAGCGGGGTCCTCGCCCCATGATTCAGGCCCCAGCTGACCCACAGCTTGCCCAGCCAGCCAGGGGCGGGGGTATGGATCATAAAGGTGGAGGTCGAGACCATAGAGGTGGAGATCGTCCTGCCAGAGATAGAGTTCAGCCGGTGGATGACCGTCCCAGAGACATAGTTCAGAGGGGTGGTGCCGATCCTCGATTTTATGCTTTACCAGCTAGGCCAGAGGCAGAGGCGTCAAATGTTGTAATTACAGGTACCATTCTGGTTTGTGATAGAGGTGCTTCAGTATTATTTGACCCTGGGTCTATATATTCATATGTGTCTTCCTACTTTGCACCATGCCTGGCCATGCCTAGCTATGCCCTGGACATTCTAGTCTATGTGTCTACACGAGTGGGCGACTCTATAGTAGTCGATCGGGTGCATCGTTCGTGCGTGGTTATATTCGAGGGTCTTGAGACCCATGTTAATTTATTGTTATTAGACATGGTGGACTTCGATGTCATATTGGGAATGGATTGGTTGTCCCCTTATCATGCTATCTTAGATTGTCATGCCAAGACAGTGACCTTGGCCTTGCCAGAATCACCCCGACTAAAGTGGAGAGGGACCCAGGCCACTCTGTTCGCAATGTTATTTCATATGTTAAGGCTCGACGCATGGTTGAGAAGGGGTGTCTAGATTATTTGGCATATATTTGTGACTCCAGCGCGAAGATTCCTTCAATTTATTCAGTTCCTATTGTACGAGATTATCCCGAGGTTTTCCCTTCAGACCTGCCGGGTATGCCACCCGACAAGGATATTGATTTCTGTATTGATCTGACATCGGGCACTCAGCCCATCTCTATTCCAGTGTACCGCATGGCCCCGCCAGAGTTAAAAGAGATAAAAGATCAGTTGCAGGACCTTCTAGAGAAAGGTTTTATCTGGCCTAGTGTTTCTCCCTGGGGTGCACCGGTATTATTTGTGAAGAAAAAGGATGGCTCGATGCGAATGTGTATCGATTACCGGCAATTAAACAAATTGACGATAAAGAATAAGTATCCACTACCGAGGATTGATCATTTGTTTGACCATCTCCAAGGAGCGAGGGTGTTCTCGAAAATAGACATGAGGTCAGGCTACCATCAGCTGAAGATCAGGGCGCCTGACATTCCTAAGACAGCCTTTCGTACTCGGTATGGGCACTATGAATTCTTAGTCATGTCTTTCGGGTTGACCAATGCCCCAGCAGCATTTATGAAGTTGATGACTGAGTGTTCAGGCCTTATCTAGATCTGTTCGTGATATTCTTTATAGATGATATCCTAGTATACTCTCACAGCCAGGAGGAGCACGAGCAGCACCTTAGAGTGGTTCTTCAGACTCTGAAGGATAATCAGCTATATGCCAAGTTTTCAAAATGCAAGTTTTGGTTGAGTTCAGTTGCATTTCTGGGTCATATGGTGTTAGTAGAGGGTATTCAGGTGGACCCAAAGAAGATTGAGGTAGTCAAGAATTGGCCTCGACCAGCTTCAGTGACCGAGATTCGGAGTTTCTTGGGGTTAGCAAGTTATTACCCTCGGTTCGTAGAGGGGCTCTCTTCTATTGCAGCCCCGATGACCAGGTTGGCCCAGAAGGGTGCCCAGTTAAAGTGATCAGATGAGTGTGGGTGAGCTTTGAGAAGCTCAAGACATCTCTGACTACGGCACCAGTGTTGATTTTGCCCACGGGTTCAGGGCCTTACACAGTTTACTGTGATGCATCCCGTATTGGGCTTAGAGTGGTATTGATGCAGGATGGCAAGGTTATTACATATGCTTCAAGACAGTTGAAAATCCATGAGAAGAATTATCTAGTTCATGACCTTGAGTTGGCAGTAGTTGTTCATGCTTTAAAAATTTGGAGGCATTATCTATATGGTGTGGCGTGTGAGGTATACACGGATCACAAAGTCTTCAGTATTTATTCAAGCAAAAAGAGTTAAATGTGCGATAGAGGAGATGGTTATAGTTGCTGAAAGACTATGATGTTACTATCTTATATCACCAGGTAAGGCCAATGTGGTAGCCGATGCGTTGGGTAGGAAGTCTGCAAGCATGGATAGTCTCGCTTATATTCCGGTCAGCCAGAGACCACTTGCTCTAGATGTCCAGGTCGTAGCCAATCGATTCGTGAGATTAGACATTTCTGAGCCTAATAGGGTGTTAGCCTGCACGGTCGCTCATTCTTCTCTATTAGAGTGTATCCGTGAGAGGCAGTTCGATGATCCTTATTTGCGTGACCTGAAGGATACTGTGCAGCGGTGAGGTGCTACGAAGGTGACCTTAGATGATGATGGGGTATGAAGATTGCAGGGGCGAGTTTGTGTGCCCAACATTGAGGGGATTCGAGAGTTGATCTTAGCGGAGGCCCACAGTTCGCGGTATTCTATTCACTCGGGTGCCGTGAAGATGTATCAGGACTTGCGGTAGCACTATTGGTGGCGTAGGATAAAGAAGGACATTGTTTCGTATGTCACTCGGTGTCTAAACTGTCAGCAGGTTAAATATGAGCATTAGAGGCCTGGTAGTATGTTCTAGAGAATTGAAATTCCCGAGTGGAAATGGGAGCAGCTTACAATGGACTTCGTTACTAGACTCCCTTTGACTCGGAGGAAATTTGATGTTATTTGGGTCATTGTTGATAGGCTGTCCAAGTCAGCACACTTCATTCCAGTATCAGTCTCCTACTCATCTGAGAGGTTAGCAGAGATTTACATCCGGGTGATTGTTCGCCTTCATAGGGTGCCGGTGTCTATTATCTCAGATCGGGGTACACAGTTTACCTCGCATTTATGGAGAGCTGTCCAGCAGGAGTTAGGCACCCAGGTTCAGTTGAGTACAGCATTTCATCCTTAGACGGACGATCAGTCCGAGAGGACTATTTAAATCCTAGAGGACATGCTCCGAGCTTGTGTCATTTATTTTGGGGGCTCGTGGGAACAGTTTCTGCCATTAGCAGAGTTCACCTACAACAACAACTACCAGTCTAGCATTCATATGGCTCCATATGAAGCGTTGTATAGTAGGCGATGTCGATCTCCAGCCGGATGGTTTGACCTGGGAGAGGCTCGGTTGTTGGATACAGACCTAGTTCAGGAGGCCTTAGATAAGGTCAAGACTATTCAGGAGAGGTTGCGTTCAGCTCAGTTCAGACAGAAGAGTTATGCAGACCGTAAGGTCCGAGATGTGGATTTCATGGTTGGTGAGCGGGTATTGCTCCGAGTGTCGCCTATGAAGGGCGTGATGAGATTCGGAAAGAAGGGAAAACTTAACCCTAGGTACATTGGTCCATTTGAGATTCTGGATCGAGTGGGAGAGGTGGCTTATAGACTTGCACTGCCACCTAGATTATCAACTGTGCATCCCATTTTTCATGTATCTATGCTTCGGAGGTACCACGACGATCCTACACATGTGTTAGACTTCAGTACTGTCCAATTGGACAAGGATCTATCTTACAAGGAGGAGCCGACGGCCATTCTAGATCGGCAGGTTCGACAGTTGAGGTCAAAGAGTTTCCCTTCTGTGCGTGTCCAGTGGAGAGGTCAGCCGCCTGAGGCATCGACCTGGGAGTCCGAGTCTGATATGCGGAGCCGTTACCTACATTTGTTCCCCGACTCAGGTACTTCCTTCTCTTGTCTGTTCGAGGATGAACGGTTGTTTTAGAGATGGAGGATGTGACGACCCAAAGGGTCATCACCTGTTTTCCTCATCTGTCCCGCGCTTCTAAGGCCTTGAAAACCTCATCTTATATTGCGTTAATTTACGTGCGTAGTCCGAGCACGTAGCCGGAAAATTTGTGTTAGAATATGTGAATTCTATGGAAAATTTGAAGAATTTTGATATTAATAATGATATAATTATCTTCGGTCAACAATTTCGGTAAACAGACTCGGACCCAAGATCGGACGGTGCCGGAAGGTCTGTAGGAAAATATTGAAGTCGGGCATGTGTCCGGAGTCGAATTCCAAGGCCTAGAGCCCAAGATATGAATTTTTCTGTTAAATTGTTTTTCTGAAATTATTAAGGAAAATGGAAACGAAAATTGATTAAAAGACCATGGTATCAGACTTGTATTTTGGTTTCGATGCTCGGTACAAGTCTTATATATTATTTAAGTACTTCCTGCAAAGTTTGATGGAAATTGAACGTCGTTTGATGTGTTTTGAACCATGAGTTCCAAATTTGAAAGTTTATGAAGTTTAAAAGAAGAAATCATGAATTTGAGGCTTAATTCTATGAAAACGATGTTATATTGGCGATTTGATAGCACGAGCAAGTTTGTGGTATATTTTTGAGCTTGTGTGCATATTTGGTTTGGAGCCCGAGGGCTCGGTTGAAGATTTAATAGGCCGTGAGAGCAAAATTTGAAAAAAAGACACATGTGGTATTTTTCCCCAGCTGATATCTTCGCAATTGCGAAGAATCACTTGCAATTGAGAGAAGTCCCAAAATGGCCTTGGTTCGCAAATGCGAACAAACCTTCGTAAATGCGAAGTGGCCCAGAATTGGCCTTGGTTCGTAAATGCGAACAAACCTTCGCAAATGCGAAGTGGCTCAGAAAAGCCCCAGGTTTGCAAATGCGAACAATCACTCGCAAATGCGAGGCTGCCCTGTATTGGCCTAAGTTCGCAAATGCGAACAATTTCTTCGCAAATGCGATGTCTGCAGCCAGGACCTGTTCCGTTCGCAATTGCGAATATATGTTCGCAATTCCCATATCCGCAGTTGTACAATTTTATACTTAAACGATTTTAAACCTCTTTTTCACTATTCTATCAAAACCCAAAGCCCCATAGGCGATTTTTCAAGAGCAATATCACTCCAAATCACTTGTAAGTCAATTTTCACTCAACTCTTTGAATTCCTAACATCATTAAACATGTTTTTCATAAGAAATCAAAGGTTTTTATGGTTGAAATTGTTGTTTTTGGGTAGAACCTAGGTTTTTCATAAATTGGGGAGTTGGACCTCCATTTGAGGTCCGATTTCGAAATAAATTATATAATTGAACTCATAAGGGAATGGGTAATCGGATTTTGGTCTGAACCCTGAGTTTTGACCACGTGGGCCCGAGGTCATTTTGGGAAATTTTGAGTAAAACTTTGAGAAACCCATTTTTATGCATCCAAACCAATTTATATAGTAATTATTAAAATAATTGAACCAATTATGATTAGATTCGAGCGAGTTAAAGGTTAAATTACGAGGTAAAGCAATAGTTGAAGGTTAATTGGACTTCAAGGCTTTGGGGTAAGTGTTTGATCTATCCTAGCTTGAGGGAATAGATGAGTGTAATAATTTGCTAATTGTTATATGATCGAGTGCGATGTATAGGCGTGGTGACGAGCATCTATACACCGGAGTCTAGCATGATTGTGAGTCATTTGTGTGTTGATACATGTTGTGAGCTAATGTGGAATTTTCCTAAGTCATATTCTTGAGCCCTTTCCGGTTTGTGAAGGTTGATTATTATTTCCCTTGCCGGGGCTTTTTTATGTTGTTGATGTTGTTCCCTTGCCGGGATATTGTTATGATCATTGTTACTCTCTTGCCGGGACGGTATATGTTACTTGTTTCATTCTTTTGCCCGTTGACTGTGACTGTTATTTGGGTGAGGATGAGTGATTGTTATTTGGGGTGAGGAAGAGTGATAATGCACGAAGGGTGATGTCGTGCCATTTTTACTTATGTTCACACGAAGGATCATTCTGTGCCTTGTTTTACTGTTTATGCACGAACGATCATTCCGTGCCATGTTTACTATTTATGCATAAAGGAACATTCCTTGCAGTTGTTACTTAAATTATGCACGACGGATCATTCCGTGCCATGTTTATTATTTATGCACGAAGGAACATTCCGTCGTTATTGCTTAAACCATGCACGAAGGATCATGCCGTGCTATGGATTTGAGGATGAGAGTAAAAGCACGAAGGGTGATGCCGTGCAACTATTTCAATTTCTTGTTTTGTGATAACTGTTTTTGCTACACTCTGTTTTTACATTATTGATTTATTATGTGCTTCCGATTGTGCTCCCCCAGCATGTTCCTTCCTTTGTTAGTTGTGTTTCTCAATATCTCTGCTATTCTGTGGTACATACATATATAGAACTGCACAGATTTATGTGAGTGTATGGTCCTAGCTTGTCACTACTTCGTCGGGATAGGCCATGCACTTACTAGCGCATGGGGTCGGATTGTGCTGATACTACACTTCTGTGCGTTTTTGCACAGGTCCAGGTTTTGAGAAGGAGCAGCAGTAGTAGTACACTAGCGGGATTATCGTACTTTCGAGATTGAGGTAGCTTGCAGGCGTTCGCAGGCCCGGCGTCACCTCTATTTGCTTTTATTATTGTTGTGGTCTCATTGTTCCGAGACAGACGGTTATTATTTATTTCTTTCAGGCCATTATGTGTAGTTATTCCTTAGTAGTTCGTGAGTTTGTGACTCCACATCTTGGCTAGAGACATCTTGGGTAGAGGATTTATGTCGATTATTTTACACTATTATTCGGTTTTTATTCGAAAGACTTTCGCATTTAAGGTTATTAGTATTATTCTTGCTATTAAATATGAGAATATGATGGTTGTATAAACATTAAGATGGTGAGTGAATTGGCTTGCCTACCTACCACGAGTAGGCGTCATCACGATCCCGATGGTGGGGGAATCCGGGTCGTGACAAAACAGTTACTACAATGCCGATAATGTGATTCACAAACAAATATTTTTTACAACAATATGTAAGTTAAGATTTTTTTTTCTAACACTTTAAGGATATATATCATAAATTGAGATGCCGTCCGAAAAAAAAACAGCATTGCTTAACCATTATTAAAAATGATATCTTAATAATCATATGGTATTATCAAATTCAACATCATAGTTTTTAAGAGAGAAAAAGTGGCCAAATGGGTCCAATTAGAAAAAAAGGAAAAGAAAGAGAGAGAATAGAACTTTAATTAATAAAAGAAAAAGAAAAGATAGAGAAGTCCACTTATTCATATGGGAACACAATAATGTTTAGAGGACCATTCCACTTTGCTTCCTTTGCTTTTCTAACGTTGAGCTGTCCATTCAATTCTTCATTATATGCATTCAACTCTCTCTCTTTATCTCTTATCTTGATAAGTTCAATTCCATCTCTTTACGTCATATCTTCAAACAGATTTAGAGCTTGTATGGTCAAAGCTTTTAGGAGGTCAAAATTATTTTTTTTATTTTGTAAAAGAATATACTTTTTGATCAATTGTTTGGTTAAAATGAAAAGATATTTTTGAACAATAGTAGAAGTACTTTTTCTGTTTTTTTGGAAAAAATTACAAATTCTAACTTTTTTCAATAAACAGAACCAAGAAATTAATTTATTAAAAAAAAACTTACAATGAATTTATATTTTTCAAATAATTCCTTATTAGTTTAATTTTTTTCTTTTATTTTTCCTTTTTATTTTTATTTCTACTTTACATTCCTTCTCCTTTTATTTCAATCATATTTTTATTCTCTTTCTCCTATTCATGAGCGTAAATTTTAAATTAATATTAAATGATGCATTTTGATATATTGAAATTATCATGTTCAATGTTATTGCTTTGAAATAACTATATTTTATATTTATTAGATTTTTTAGTTTGTATTTTTACTTTACATTTTATATTTTAATTGAATTTTTTTATTATTAATATTTAATTTTATATTTCTTTTCTAAATAATATAGATCGCAAATTGAATCTTTACTATCTTTTTTCGTAATTTGATACTTAAAAGTATTTTTTCAAAAGATTGACCAAACACAGTGAGCATGCAATAAACATTACTCAAACGAATTGGCCAAATACAAACTGCTATTTTGCAAAAGTATTTTTTCAAAAATACTTTTAACCAAAAATACGTTTCAAAATAAGCAGTTTTTAACAACCTGCCCGAACGGGCTATTACTTATTTCCTCCTTAGCGGAAGGGATTATCTGGAGCAACCCAAATGTGATGGATGGACTCCCTGTTTCTACGGCCTAATTATTCATCTCTAAGAAGCATAAAATCAAACTCTAATCGTGTTTGTTTCACATAACAAACGTTAGAAAAACATTTTTCTATTCAATTATATATAATGGCGTATTTATAGGTTATAAGTAAAATTAAGGAAGATGACTTATTAGTATGCTTATGAGTCATCTAGCATCCTTTATATGTGGATTAAAGTAACATATTTATGGATTATTTTGCAGCTTAGCTACAAAACTTTTTGTCGGTCCTTGACTAATTATTAAATTCCATGAAAAGGAAATGGAACAAAAAAATTGATAATTGGCAAAGTCAAATGTATTGTAAAATAAAGACTGTAAAGTAAAGATAAGTAAAGAGAGAGACTGATATATTATTCGAATTCAAACTGATGTACAAAATGAACTGAAAACTCTTCTATTTATAGAAGAAAGGAAGTTGATGTGTAAGCTACTACTGCAAGTTGCTGTGTAAGCTGCTACTGCAAGCTGCTGTGTAAGTTGCTACTGCAACCTGCTGTGTAAGCTACTATAAGCTGATGTGTAAGCTGCTACTATATCCGATATAGATAATCTTATACTAAGAGTAATGTTTATCCATAACGAAGTACTGAAAGGATAAGCTCATTATACCCGGTATGGATAATCTTCTACTTGGGGTAATGTTTATCTATAATCGGATACTGAAAGGATAAGCTTATTATACTCGATATGGATAATCTTTTATCGAGAGTAATATTTATCCATAACCGGATATTGAAAGGATAAGCTTATTATACCCAGTATGGATAATTTTCTACTGGAAGTAATATTTATCCGTAATCGGGTACCGAAAAGATAAGCTTCTTCGGGAAGCTTATTTCCAATAAAGTACTAAATAGGAGTCCCATATGGATAAGCTTCTTCAGGAAGCTTATTTACAACGGAGTATGAACATCCATAATATAATATATTTATAACACTCCCCCTTGGATGTTCATTAAAAGATAGTGTGCCTCATTAAAACCTTACTAGGGAAAATCCTATGGAAAAAAATTCTAGTGAAGGAAAAAGAGTGCACATATTTAGTAATGCGCTTTGCTAGGTGCCTCATTAAAAACCTTATAAGGAAAACCCTGTGGGACAAAACTTCACAAATGAAAAAAAGGGTGCATAGCGTATTTACTCCCTCCGATGAAAACCTTGTTTCAAATATTTGAGTATCTGCATTCTAACCTTGTATCTGCATAACCAATACAATCCGCACCACTTTTGTTAGCATTAGCAAGATACATAAGTGCATAGCAATTGCACTGAGATCGAGTATTTCAGGACCAATGAGTTCCTCATCCTCTTATGGAGGTCGGAACGGATCCTTATTCACTTCAAGTGATCGAACACCCATTGATGTACTTAATGGGTGCGCTTGTCCATGTAAAAGCATTCAAACACCCTTTATGTATAGGCAAATTGATGGATAAAAGATCTCGTCTACTAAATATTTAATTTGCAGACCAAGATAAATTTTATTTTTCCAAGATCTTTCATCTAAAATTCTTTCTTAAGATATTCAATTGCCTTTGGAGCTCTTCTGGAGTTCCAACAAGATTTATGTCATCAACGTATACAGCAAGTGTAACAAATTCTGATGACATTTTCTTTATAAAAATACATGGACAAATAACATTATTTATATAACTCTCTTTCAGCAAATATTCACTGAGGCGATTATATTACTTGCACCTAGATTGATTTAAACCGTACAAGATATTTATAATCTGATCGAGTATATTTCTCGAGATTTTAAACTATATGCTTCATGCATTTTAAATCCTTCGGGGATCTATATAGAGATTTAATCGAATGAGTCATATAGGTTATGACTCACATTTAAATGGCATGACATCTTTAGGTGTCTGGACTACTGGTCTGATCCTCATAATATTTAATAATATTATGCACTATATTGTATCAAATATATCATCGACGATCATTTTGTATCGGTTCCTAAGCGACATAACTTGTTGAGATCTCATCACTTTCTTTATTTTCAGTACCTCAACTTCTTCTGGAGTTTCATGAAATATTATGTCGTGGGCTCTTCTAGAGCTTATTTCCTCCTCATTATGATCATTTTGATCATTATCTCCTTATCATTTTTCAATGATTGTTACCTTTGGAACCGATTTGTCTACCACGCTTCATGCGTACAGTAAACTCTATCCTTCAGGGACTTTAAATTTTAATAGGAGCATTTGCAGCTGAAATATGATATTTGATTTTGGATTAGCAAATGCTTCTGGCATTTAACTTGAATTATCTTCTAAGTGAGGATCATGATAATTCCATTCATATAGCATATTTTTCAGCTATTTATTTCATTCCCCAGATGTTAGAAAAACTAACATATATCCCCTATCTTCTTTGGGAAATATATCTTTGTGCATTGTGGTAGAGAAATTAATCATATACCACTCATTAAAAGATAGTAAAATATTTGATTTCTGATCCTAAACCAATTATGAGAGGAGGACTTATCATATATTGTTGGTTCTGATGCATACAAGTGTTGTTATATGCAATTTAGAAAATCTTAGACCAACACATGAAACTTTGTTCTCATAAACAATAGTTTAGCTATTAATAGGAGATATTCACTGCTAAACTAGCTTGTATATAAACCAGCATTTTCAAGATGAATTGTCTTGATTTCATAATCTGAAAATTATGCTCTTAAGTGAGAAAAACAATTTCAAATGCCAAACTGCATGTTGACAATAAACATACATGTAACCATCTTATATATGCATCTATAAGTGGTTCACGTGATAGGTGTATGGATCCATATTCACCTTTTATATATTTTAGAATCAGGGGTCTTAGTCCCACCTTTAGCTGGTATAATCAATTTATTGTGAGAACAAACAACACAGGAGAATTCTTGAAGAATCTTCTAGTTCTTCAGTATATGCTTATCTTAATTCTCAAATAGCTCATTTTAAAATGGCAAATAAAAACTTCAAGTTTATCATGGCATGTGCTATCTCTTAGTAAACTTCTGGTTTACTATGACATAAACTTTTGCATTAGTAAACTTCTGATTTACTATGGCTACTTTTGTATTAGTAAACTTCTGGTTTATCGTGATACATGATAAAGTACAAATCGAAGAATAAGGTTGGTAACTTCTCATATACATATTATTTTACCCCTATGATTGTGAAAAAATGAAGATTTTCAATCTTCCAATCATTTATAGTCTCAATATGATAGCCATTTATTTTAGTAAATTTCGGGTTTACTACAACCTATGTTTTGACCACAATCATATAATATGAATGACATATTTATAAATAATCTCTTCGAGAGCCTTCAATTATTATCCACAATCAAATATTTATCGGACACTATTGGTGTCACGTGCCTTATAGGGAAACAGTTAGCTCTTCAAGAGTTGTTGATACATTTTGTACTATCAAATATTTCTCAGATATTTCTGGTATCATAAGAGAAAATCATAATCAAATAAACAATTCTTTAAGCACAAGAAAACTCCTCTTTATAATATTTTCCTACTTCAGGAGGCAATTTCAATTGTATTACTTCTTCAGGAGGAAATTTAAAATACGAAATATTGAGTATATATTCTCTCAATTATATTACCTATTAATATTGCACATTCACTTCAGGGAATGGATTATTATTATCAAAAGTTCTCATCCTTCAGGAAAATCGAACATGATTATTTGAATGCGCATTAATCACAATAACACAACCTCTTTTAAAATATTTACTACTTCAGGAGCAAATTGAGACGTGCATTTAATATAGAAAATATTTATGTATCTTATCTTCAATTGTAACCATAAAAAGTCTAAATTATCACTTCTGGTGATCATATGCATATACCACTTCTGGTGGTTAACAAAATATAATTACAATGAGATATACGAAAATAACCACTTCTGGTAGTTGTATATTTCTTTCAAACTCTGCTGGAGTTTAAGTTGATCTAATAATAATATCCATATTCTTTAAAATGACATAAATACGATATATTATAGTAAACATCATTATCAAATCATAACTTTTATTTATGTACAGTTACATACCATACTACTTATTACAAATAACAAAAATTAAAGTATTTATATTTCTACGGATTCACTACCGATTACATGACTTGTTTCTCCTTCTGGGAGTGCAAAGTAATCAGCTACATCTAAATGCATGAAGTCAAAATTATCTTCAGAGATAAAATTTGCTTCAGCATCTTTCTCTGTCTTTTTCAAGGAGGCTTGATAAAACTCAACCAAGTGCTTTGGCGTACGACATGTACGTGACCAGTGCTCTTTTCCTCCACATCTATAACATGCACTTTTTGCATTTAGTGCTTGCACCGCTTCATGATTTTGTTCCTTCCTTTTCCACTACTGGTGGTGTGGAGGGTTCTTTGGTGCATTATTATTACCATGATTGGAATTTCTTCCCCGACCACGGCCATGAGCACTACTGGGGCCACGACCTCTTCCACGTTTGGCTTGGTGGAAGTTCGTCTCATTCACTTAAGGGAATGGACAAGAACCAGTAGGTCGACTGTCATGGTTTTTCATTAATAGCCCATTATGTTGCTCGGCTATAAGAAGATGTGAGATAAGTTCAGAATACTTTTTAAATCCCATCTCTCGATATTGCTGTTGCGGGAGCATATTCGAGACATGAAAAATGGTGAAAGTTTTCTCCAACATATCATAATCAGTAATATTATCACCACATAATTTTAGTTGGGAAATAATTCTGAACACAACAGAATTATACTCACAAATAGATTTAAAATCTTGTAGCCTTAGATGAGTCCAATCATATCGTGCATGTGGAAGAACGACCATCTTCATGTGGTCATATCTATCTTTTAAATTATTCCACAGTATGACTTGATCTTTAACAGTAAGAAATTCCATTTTCAGGCCTTCATCAAGGTGATGGCGTAGGAATATCATTGCTTTGGCACGGTCTTGGTTTGATGCCTGATTTTTATCACGGAAAGTGTTTGCCGGACCCATCGCATCAAGATGAATTTCAGCATCAAGCACCCAAGACATATTGCTTTTGCCCGATATATCCAGGGCCATAAATTCAAATTTAGAAAGATTTGACATTATTTAGAAAAAGAAAGTTCTTACCTCAATTACTTTCAAAATATTTGCTCGAGATGGCAGAGTCTCGTGCTGATAACGTGTTGTAAAATAAAGATTGTAAAGTAAAGACAAGTTAAGAGAGAGACTGATATATTATTCGAATTCAAACTGATGTACAAAATAAACTGAAAACTCTTCTATTTATAGAAGAAAGGAAGCTGATGTCTAAGCTACTACTGCAAGCTGCTGTGTAAGCTGCTACTACAAGCTGCTGTGTAAGCTGCTGCTGCAACCTGATGTGTAAGCTACTATAAGCTGCTTTGTAAGTTGCTACTATATCCGATATGGATAATCTTATACTAAGGGTAATGTTTATCCATAACGGAGTACTGAAAGGATAAGCTCATTATACCCGGTATGGATAATCTTCTACTTGGGGTAATGTTTATCCATAACCGGATACTGAAAGGATAAGCTTATTATACCCACTATGGATAATCTCTACCAAAGAGTAATATTTATCCATAACCGGATACTGAAAGGATAAGCTTATTATACTCGGTATGGATAATCTTCTACCGAGAGTAATATTTATCCATAACCGGTTATTGAAAGGATAAGCTTATTATACCCAGTATTAATAATCTTCTACCGAAAGTAATATTTATCTGTAAACTGGGTACCGAAAAGATAAGCTTCTTCAGGAAGCTTATTTTCAATAGAGTACTAAATAGATAAACATATTTACGGCGGAGTCCCATATGGATAAGCTTCTTTAGGAAGCTTATTTACAATGAAGTATGAACATCCATAATATAATATATTTATAACAAGATGTACATTGTTTCTTACCGTACTACTCCATTTTTAAAAAGAAAGTACTATTAAAGATAGGTAAAATAGCCTAAATGACACTTATACTTGTGCCACTTTGTCATGCCGGTCCCCAAACTTGATGAAGTTTCATCTAGGCACCTCTACTCGTTCAAAAGTAATATTTTAAACCTCTCTGACCATGTGTGTCCCTCAATCGTCTCGCTGTATTATCCACGTCAGATAAATATTCCATGTCATTATTTTAATTCACAAAAAGTAATTTTGGAAAGAAATCACAAACACATTCATGCCTTTCTCTCTCTATCAAGAACAACCATTTTTAATATTCGAGGAGATCAAGCCCTGTAAAATTTGATTTGAGGGATTGGGAACATTCACCTGAGATGAAGGAAGCGATTGGCATTGGTTTTGGGTGGTAATTATCCCTGTAACCTCTTCCCCGACCAAATGGTGCAGCTCTAAGCTTTGCCGGCGATTATGGTGATTTCTTGTCACATTGGCTGGATCTGCAACTATGCAGAAATGATCTTTGGGATGTGTGGAGTCGTTTCCAATTGGTTGTAACTTCTCAATTGGCTCAGAAACGATGAAGTCATTTGGTCGAGCACTTGGAGAAGATGACTTGTTGATGATCATCGATTGCAAAATTGGCTCTATTGGTTGATACCCATGTAAAATTGATGGTTCCATTGCGTTCTCATCATCACGAGGAAGCTTTTGGTACCTTTCTTTTAGAGAGTGATGACCTGTAGCCTTCTGCGCCATAACTTCTAGCTCGCCAAACTTTTTCATTTGGTCGGAGCAGGTGATTTTGACGGTAGAAATGGCTGAAAATTGGGTGGAAGGTGCGCCTTGGGATGGAGAATAATCTCCACGGTTCACATTTTGGATTGGATGGTTGGATTTTTCACTTTGAATGCTTCACTGTATTAATCCCCCTTTATTTTTTCTTTTCTTTTTATTTTTTGGTATTTTAAATTAGAATCATCAACTTTTACTCGCTTCTTAAAGCGTGTAGTCACGCATTTTATCCAACTGAGCAAAGCAAATGCCACATAGTCTAGGTCAATGGTCAGAAGAGTTTAAAATATTACTTTTGAACGAGTAAGGGTGTTTAGATGAAACTTCATTAATTTTGGGGACCGGGATGACAAAATGACACAAGTATAAGTGTCACTTAGGCTATTATGCCTTAAAGATAATATACCTACTTTCTTAACAACAAATCTAAATGGTGGGAAAAGACTTTGCAAAATCAAATTTACCTTGTCTTGCATTTTAAATGATAAGAAATAAATATAAAACCGCAATATTTGAGTAATTTCCAACAAAAGGTAAAATTTCAATTTCTTAAAAATAATTATTTATTCATTACCATTTTTCTTATGGAGCCGTTTGGTAACGGAGATTAGGGCTTTAATCCAAAATAATATTCGAGATTAAATTTATCCGATGTTTGATTGTAAATATTAGCTCTAATTAATATGCCTAAATTATTTATTCTGATCATAATCTTAATTATCAAACGACCCTAGAGGGGAAAAGAAAGAACATCCAAAGGGCGAGGGTTTAGAAGATTTAACTCAAATAAACGTTCACCTAATTTTTTTAAATTTAAAATAGTCCATGAATGTATAATATATGTGTAATATTATATAACCAATATATAATCGATGTATACATGCTAGAAAAAGTAAATATTAAGTATATTATTGATAAAATAATATATATATTATATCTTTCAATAATTTAATAATATAGTTAATAATTGACATGATTTATCTGCTACACCGTCACCGTTATCTTGACGGCGTTTGCTCCCTTGAAACGGTTGTAACCAGTGCAGGTCGTTCTCATCAACCCTTAACAAATTATCTTTATGCTCTCTCAATACCCTTTTTCATTCTCCTTTTACGTCACCGCCTACTTCTCAATTCCCACATCTTTTGCTGCAGATTCACACCATTCTCTCAGGTACATACTCTTGTAAAAAAATTCCCTTTTGGATCTTACTTTTTTATATAGTTGCATCATGTATATACTTTTCTAGGATTCTTTTTTACTTATTATTTTTAATTCTACAGATGTTTTAAAGATTCAAAGGCTTGTTTGGAATCAAGAATTGGTGTTTTCATCTCGCAGAGGTCAAATCTTTAATGGGTATACAATGAATTGTTTGATAAAGTTGTAATTTTTCTGATTTTGGTGTGTTTTAAAATTCATGAAGAAATGCTATATATGGTTCTAAATATGAACTGAATCAAGGTTATTGAATCTTGGTTGTTTGATTCTTGTATGGATATGTTGATGAAGTGGTCATGGTTATGTTTTTGAGTATTAGTTGTGGTGGAATTATAGTTCCAGAGAGGCAGACGCGGATCCGGGATTTAGAGTCATTTAGTTGGAAGTGGATACAGGATATTATGTATATACATTTTCAAGATCCTTTTTCATATGTATACTTGGTTCAAACTGAAAGTAGTAGGTTCAGTTGAACCCGTTGCTATAGGCTAGAGACGCCTTTACTTCACCTCGAATAATAGGAAATGCTAACAAAGGGGAAAATGGGTGAAGATCTCCTCACAACCTTAACTATAGAAAGCAATCATTTGTCCACCCTTTTGTCCATGGATTCCGGTTCGTCTTCTCATGATGAAATGGAGAGAGAGTTGATCCGGACTGTTAACCATCTACAACCGCCGGATATCAATCTCCCACTCGAGCCTAGTCCTCCTCCTCCGTCGTGGAATGATACGTGTGATATGCTAGATGTAGGCCTTGGTCCCCAACATTATGAGGTTGAGACAAATATTAGTGTCACCAAAGTTGGGAAGAAGTGTGCCAAGCGGCTTGATAGTATTTGGGGTGCTTGGTTTTTCTTCAGCTTTTACTTTAAGCCAGCTCTGAATGAGAAGTCGAAGGGTAAGATTATTCGTGAGAGCAACGGCGCATCTCGGTATGATAAATCGGATTTGAGGCAGGATGTTTTCCTTGTTCAGCATGATATGGAGAATATGTACATGTGGGTTTTCAAGGACAGGCCTGAAAATGCTCTTGGCAAGATGCAATTGAGGAGTTACATGAACGGGCATTCGCGCCAGGGTGAGAGCCCCTTTCCTTTCACTGCCGATAAAGGTTTTGTTAGATCTCACAAGATGCAGAGGAAACATTACCGAGGTCTTTCCAATCCTCAGTGCCTTCATGGAATTGAAGTTGTTAGGTCGCCCAATCTTACAGGTCTTGATAAGGAGGAGCAAAAGAAGTGGATGGAGCTTACCGGCCGAGACATGAACTTTTCAATTCCTTCTGAAGCCAGTGACTTTGAGTCATGGAGGTGCCTTCCAAATGCAGAATTTGAGCTTGAGCGACATCCTCCTGCATTGAAGAGCAACTCAATTCCCCGCCCCGAAAGATTATTAAATGGCTCCAGCCTGAACCTATCTACTCGATCTTCAAACTATGTAAATGGAGAAGGATTAAACATTTTGTCTGTCTGCAATAAGAGGAAGAAAAATGGATTTTCCGTTGGAAACAATGACGATTGCTGTTTACCTAATAGCCAACATCCAGTTAGCCCACCCTGGCTAGGAACATTTTCCGGTGCAATGCAAATGGCATCGGGTCCAGTTACAGCCGCAAAAACTATTTATGAAGATGACACAGCATTCTTGATACTTGTCAGCATGCCTTTTGTCGATCTAAAAAGTGTCAAAGTTACTTGGAGAAACACTATCAGTCATGGAATTGTAAAGATATCTTGTATCAGCACAGGATGTATACCAATCATTAAAAGGCAAAACCGGACTTTCAAGCTAGCAGATCCAGCTCCCGAGCACTGCCCTTCTGGGGAATTTGTCAGAGAAATCCCTCTTAGGACTCGCATTCCAGAAGATGCTAAACTAGAAGCATATGGAGATGAGACTGGAACTATGCTTGAAATTCTCGTGCCAAAGCAGCGTGTAGGACCAGAAGAGCACGAGGTTCTAGTGTGCCTTCGCCCTTCTCCTTGGACTACACATGCATACGTTGATCTGACAGAAGCAATGGCTTGAAATTTGTGGAAGCTCTCTTAGGTAGTAGTCATTATTTACTGACCTCAATGAAAATGGTATTTATATTTTCTTCTAATTCTTCAGGAAATATTCTTTTCCGCCCTTCAGCCAATATGGGACAAAAGATGCTGATTTTTTGTATGCCCTCAATGTCCACACCATTTTGTTCCTGCTAGTCTTGGATCTTTTATTGGTATCTTTAACAATTTCATACTGTTTTATCATTAAATGATATTTGTGTTTCAATCTCTATCTCAATTCTTCAGGTCTTGTGTTCTGTTTCTGTTACATATTTGCATGAATCCAACCTTTAGCTTGTTTTGCATTCTCGTTCCAAGTACTGACAGAGTGTCGTACTGCATTAAGATTCATGTGATACATCTTTTGTAACCTGAGAGGAAGAAGTTCAATTTTTATCAAGATAACTGGAATTGTAGCAACATACAATAATCTTTGTTTTTTCAGTATTAAATAAAAACTTCATTGAAGCTTAGAAATTACTTTCTTTCTCTACCACATCTCACTGAGCAATGCCACAGCCTAAGTCTTTTAATTTGAACAAGGTAGAAAATTTGGGATATGCTTTGTTTCCTAGTATCTTGCCATTATTACTGGATATTGCTATTGTTTTTTCCATCTATTTTTCTGATCCTAAGGCTGGTACTATCTTTATGGCATGTCTTGTTATCATATTTCTATTGTTCTCTCTACCGAGGGTATTCGTAGGATCAGCACATTGCACACACACTGTCCCAGACGTCACTTATGGGTTGTTGTTGTTGCTCTTTAATATGCTCTGTGTTCATTCAAGCCGTACCAACTTCTGTTGAACTCTCATGTATTCGTTTAGCTATTTGAGGTTTCTTGTGCTGGTGGAAGTTTCTAGTACAAACTTTTATGATTAATTTTGTTCCTGTGCAAACTCTAAATGTTTACCACATTCTAAAACGTGTACTGGACTTTTTTAGACCAAAAAAATAAAAACAGCCGATATACCAAAAAACCGATAAAATTTGATACAAAGTCGAACACAACCTCAAAAACAAAAGGAGAAAAGTTTGAACACAAAGAGACGCACCAACAAAATATAGACAGACAACCAAAGACCTCTAAAACTACATCTTTTATTGACTACTATGAACTAGATTTTAACTTAATCAACTTCCTCAATCTTAGGACCTGCACCACTTGCACCAGCAGAAGGACCATCTTCATCCATGCCCCCAGCCATATCAGGACCACCATCTCCACCCTGGTACATCTTTGCAATAATGGGGTTACATATGCTCTCAAGCTCCTTCATCTTATCTTCAAATTCATCGGCCTCCGCCAGCTGGTTGCCCTCAAGCCACGAGATCGCCTGATCAATAGCATCTTCAATCTTCTTCTTGTCGTCTGGGCTTAGCTTAGAACCAATCTTTTCATCCTTAATAGTGTTCCTCATGTTGTAGGCATAGTTCTCCAGCGCGTTCTTGGACTCTACCTTCTTCTTGTGTTCCTCATCCTCTGCCTTGTACTTCTCTGCTTCTTGCACCATCTTCTCAATTTCCTCCTTGGACAATCTTCCTTTGTCATTGGTAATTGTAATCTTGTTCTTCTGTCCGGTTGTTTTGTCCTCAGCAGAGACGTTCAAGATACCATTTGCGTCAATATCGAAGCAGACTGTGATTTGAGGTACACCCCTAGGAGCAGGAGGTATACCGGAGAGTTCAAATTTACCCAACAAGTTATTGTCTCGAGTTCTCGCCCTCTCACCCTCGTACACCTGAATCAATACACCTGGTTGGTTATCCGAATAGGTAGAAAACACCTGCTCTTTCTTAGTTGGAATTGTGGTGTTCCTCGGAATCAAGACAGTCATAACACCTCCAGCAGTCTCAAGACCAAGCGAAAGCGGAGTGACATCCAACAGCAACAGGTCCTGAACCTTTTCATTTCCTTCACCACTCAAGATTGCAGCTTGAACAGCAGCACCATACGCGACAGCCTCGTCAGGGTTAATGCTCTTGCAAAGTTCCTTCCCGTTAAAGAAATCCTGCAATAATTGTTGCACCTTTGGAATCCTAGTCGAGCCACCAACAAGAACAATTTCATGAACGCCACTCTTATCCATTTTGGCATCCCTCAAACACTTTTCAACAGGCTCCATACATTTTCTGAAAAGATCCATGTTAAGCTCCTCAAACCGAGCACGAGTAATAGTCGTATAGAAATCAATACCCTCATAAAGAGAATCAATTTCTATAGTAGTCTGAGCAGTGGATGAGAGTGTCCTTTTTGCCCTTTCACAGGCAGTTCTTAGTCTCCTAAGAGCTCTAGGATTTCCACTGATGTCCTTTTTGTGCTTCCTCTTGAATTCCTGAACAAAATGATTCACCATCCTGTTGTCAAAATCCTCACCACCAAGATGCGTATCACCAGCAGTAGACTTCACTTCAAAAATCCCTTCTTCAATAGTAAGAAGTGAGACATCAAACGTACCACCACCTAAGTCAAAAATAAGCACATTCTTCTCCCCCGAACTGCCTGCCTTCTTATCAAGTCCGTAAGCAATTGCAGCAGCGGTAGGCTCGTTAATAATACGCATAACGTTGAGGCCAGAAATAGTTCCAGCATCCTTAGTAGCCTGACGTTGAGAGTCGTTGAAGTAAGCGGGGACAGTAACAACAGCATTCTTTATTGTTGTTCCAAGAAAAGCCTCTGCTATCTCCTTCATCTTAACAAGGACCATAGAGGAGATTTCTTCAGCAGAAAATTGTTTCTCCTCGCCTTTGTAATTGACAACAATCATGGGCTTATCTGCAGGGCCAGGAATGACCTTAAAAGGCCACAGCTTCATGTCACTTTGCACTGAGGGGTCACTAAATCTCCTACCAATCAATCGCTTGGCATCTGCAATCAAATACAACAGAGCTTAGTCTGAATGCACACATAGTTAAAAGACGACAGAATCTAATTCATAAAAGTAAGGATTTAAATTCAACTTGGTATTTACAACCGCAAATACGAATATTACAGTATTCCAAATTATCAACTCAAATAAATATTTTCATGATTGGATTTATTAATTTCATCTAAACACCCTATACAAATAATTATTTTCCCAACACAAGCATAATCCAAATATAGACCTCATTGATATTAACACAACTGTCCTGGGGTGTTGAGCATTAAGTCAGTAGATGAATAATGATTCATCTCGATGAAAGTATACATCAATACCAAACAATATATACCGTAACTCATAATTATCTTTTTATTAGTCCATTCTGTTTCAATAATTTTTTCAGTTCAAATAAAATAGTTCTGCAAAATTTTCTTACAAAATATCAACCAATCCATCTCCGGATTAGGAAGATTGCACTTGAACTAAATTTAACACTACTAATGGTTCTTAAGGTACATAGAACATTCATTTTTACTTCGATAAAGTTTTTTTTCTATTTTTTCTGCAAGCTCCAATCAAAAGATCAAATTAATATCAAATATACGGCTCTATAACTCACAAACAATAGCTTTGATTCGGAACTTGCATTTGTCTTAAAAGTTTATTAAATTAGAACCTCTTAACTTAAGAGGAATAGAATTCAAACCCATAAGTTTGGCTCCACCTCTGAAAATACTAACATATCGAAAATACGAGAAGGTAAAGACGAGCTTACCAAAGACAGTGTTAGTAGGATTCATGGCAACTTGATTCTTAGCAGCATCCCCAATCAACCGTTCCGTATCAGTAAAGGCAACATAAGACGGCGTCGTTCTGTTCCCTTGATCATTCGCTATGATCTCAACACGATCATGCTGCCATACACCAACACACGAGTACGTCGTCCCTAAATCAATTCCGATCGCCGGTCCTTCACCTTTTCCAGCCATTAATCTGAGCTCAAAACGAACAATTATCACACAAACAAGAGTAAATAATCAAGTAATAAGAGCGCTGGTATTTTTTTTGGGTCGAGAAAAATCAAGTACTTAGTATAAGGAGATAGACAAGAGAGAAGGGTATAAATAGTTGATTGATTGGTTACTTTTGGAGAGTCTCTAGAAGTTTCTTGATTTTACACGATAAAACCACCGATTGGAGATTAAAGACGGTGTAACTGGAATGAATTTTCTGTTTGTTGGAGAGGTGGCGAATTGAGTTTCTCTTCTCGTGAGTTCTCGAACTTTCTCTATACTACTAGACGTGTTACGGTAACAATGATTGGATTAATTTTCTTGTTTATTCTTTTAATTAAAGACTTGTTTGTTTGGATGATTGTTATATATATCATTTAATATTGTGACTACATAGGATTTTTTACTCTCATTTTGTTAAATTTTAGTAGTTTATGATATCATCCCATAGAGATTGGACAATCTAAACTATGGACTTGCAATATTTTGATTACTATTTGAGATAACCAAATTGAAGAAAGGTGTGTTTGAAATTATAAAATAAGATAAATTTCTTATGCAAAGTTTTATATTTAAAAATAGTTGAGAATCGTTGCATTCACTTGATATATCATTACATAAAATTTTGGTTTCATATGTATTTTTCTAAAGAATAATTGCTTATTGCTAATATGATTATATTTTTACACTAAAAAATAAATAATTAATTAACACTCCGCGAGGTTATGTTAATTAATTGATTTAAAACTAGTTATGATTAAACTGAAATATCTTGCTTTAACTGTGCTCAAGCGTAGTAAAAACTTCGTGAGAATATTTTTACTAGAAAATCAATAATCTTGCTTTCAATAATTTCTCCGTGAGAACTAAAACCGAGGAAAGCAAGATTACAGGCTTCAAACAATAATTTTACTAAAAATTATTTTGAATCTAATATTTTGTACTTAAGTGTAGTAAAAACTTCGTGAGAATATTTTTACCAGAAAAATCAATAATCTTGCTTTCAACAATTCCTCCGTGAGAATTAAAACCTAGGAAAGCAAGATTACATACTTGAATAATAATCTTACTAAAAATTACTTTCACTCTAATATTCTATTCATCACTTATTATATACTAATTTTACTCTGTGAGAATTACAAAATTAATATAAGAATAACTTAGATATAAAATATGTAGATGTGATAAAAATATTAAAAAACTACCATTCCATCACTATATGAAATGTAAATAGCATTTTAGGCCAAGAATGTATTGAAACTGAGATAGTATTATAATTATATCAAGCTTCATCAATTATCCCAACAAAAAGAAATTACTCCATTATGAAGCAAGAAAACTAAAAAAATACTTTCAAAAGACTAAGAATATTTTTACTACAAAGAGAAAGACTAGAGGAAGAGACCAAGAGTACTCTTCTCTTTCTCTTTAGAAACTTAGAAAAAACTAAATAGGAAATTGGATACAAAGTGGAATGATTTTTCATCTACAAATATATGGCTATTTATAGGAAAATTCCTACATGGCCTTAGTGAGAAATTATAATATAATTATATGAGTCAAAATCTGACCCCACAATAATTAATAAAGATAATCATATCTTGAATTAGTTCGCTATTGATAAGAAGTGACGACCAGCCTATAATACGATTTTATCTATCCAAGCAAGGTGGACATAGGTACGGCCTACCCGCCCCCTATTGTGACAAAATTCCAACGCGGTCACGGGCTCTCACTCTCTACTCATGGGGCTCACAACTATAAATATTAAGGGATGAACCCTATAAAGGGGGGCTTCTTCTTCATCACTGTTCTCTAAAAAGAGAGAGAAAGAGAGAAAAACGACAAGAAATATCCCTCTCATGGAGAGATACAACGTGAATGTAAGGCTCTGAACTTCTTCATGGAGAGGTAGACCAAACCAATATCATCAATAAAAGCTAACAATGCTTCTCACCCTAATCTGGGACGTTTATTATTATTTTTTATATAGTTCTTGAATTATTACGACTTGCTATGATTGACCCGTAATTTATATATGTTATTTCGCCTTCACAAAGTGTATGATAATTTTTGAGTCGAACAATAATATTAATATATCACATGGCCTTGTTGAGAAATTGCAATATAATTTTAATATATCATATGCCCTTGATGAGAAATTGATATGGCAATTTATCTTGAAATTTTTGTGAGAGTTTGCCATAACTTTGTATTTCTTGATTTTGTGTAGTTTTCGATGAAGTTGTCACGGATGTATCTTTCTTCCTTGAACTGTAGTTTCTTTCTTTTTTTCTTTTTCCGTGTATTCTTTTTCCTGCAAGAATTATTAGAAAAGTGCAGGAATATAATATAAATTGGTCATGTTTTATATTTAAAATATTATATTTTTATATTAAAATATATGAATAATTTATATCCAAATGCATCATATTATATTGTACTTATTATTTTGATAAAATATTTAGATAGATTATTTCACTTCTCGTTCACTTTATGATGCCATGCCCATAATATGATGAATAATCATCTAAATATTACAATGAAAAAGTATGGTTCGAGATAAAATTATTATATAAAAAATTAAAATAATGATAAAATATAATTATTTAATAATATAAAAGTGCAAAATGAGATGGAAAAATAAGGTAACGATATGGCCACACCAAACCAATCGTTACACATATTTGTATTTTTCATCGTTGCATAATAAACAATGTAATAATACAATACAATAAAATTTAAGTAACAATCAAAACAAATATTATATTTAAAATAACAATACGATACAAACAATACAATATAGTAGGTAAGAACCATCCAAACAAGTTATAAGGAAAAACCTAGTACTATCATATTTCTTAATTAATTATTTTAGGTAAAGCAAAATCAAATATTAAATAGCCAGCTCAAACGTATCAATTGAATAACCTTATTCAAACAAAAGTATATTTGTATTTAAGAAATCATGTTTTATATAAAAAATCATGCAGCATGTTACGTTATACATTAGTATTTATATTAAATCTTGATTATTTTTAGTGAAATTTTGGCTTCAGCCGTTATTAATCACAATAAAATTAATACCTATAATCAATAGCATAAATTTTATTCCAACTTTTAAATTCAGCAAGTACACGTTAGTGTTGTTGTTGTTGGTGTTCTTCTAACGATTTATTTTTTGTATCCTTTGATTTGAAAACGTCTGCTTGGAAATTAAAGACGGCGTCTTTGGTTCTGGAATTCTTTTGGACAAGTACATATTTGTCGGTATGCTAAAAATAACTACATTATTAACCATATATATATATATATATATATATATATAAGCTCAGCGTTGTTGATTTGAATCAAATCATAAATTACTTTATGCCTTGATTTGATAATATTTCTACTTTATCACATGCTTTATTATTTATACAACTACGTGAGCTTTCTTAATCATGCTAGAAACTATCTTTAAGTTAGTAGCTCCTTATTTGATCGTGAATGGCTAATTTGACATGATAGATTACATGATCAACCGTAGTCATGATATGACTATCCATTCTCTAACTATGCTTTGGACAATTCACTTGAAATCCAACTGGGATGGTCAAAGAAGCAGTACGAAGTAACCAACACACAATAAAACAAGTGAATCATTATTTAATTGTCAGGATACACAATCAAAAGAATTAGGTGCATCACATATCAAATACCTACTTAATTTCGATTGTACAAATGCAAGTCATGAAACAATGACTCTTGAAACAATGACTCTTATGAGCCTCTTTGAGGAAAGCTGGTCAAAGATCTGAACGTGCTCGTGGATTCATCTCAACATCACTTCCAAGCTAGAATTGATGTATTTCCTAGTTCTCCAGATGTATATGGACTGATTGTTAACGAAAAAGAAAAAAAAAATTAATAAACAAATAGAACATAACCTTTGTATCTATCTAATATAGATTACGTCAATTAATTTATAGGGATATCGAAGGCACATTCTTTTAAAAGTGTATATGATCTCAGTTTTACACATAAAACTGACATTAGGTACATATACACACTCCATCCGAAGAACTACATATGTGCATTAGTATTCTTAGGGAGGAAAAAGGCAGAGGGAGGAAGAAAGATAAGTTGTACTATACATGTACATATAGCTACTGAACATGGGAAAAAGTAAGATAAGATGGTACACTGATCCACAAAAAAGAAAAGATAAATCTAAAAGTAAAGAAGGAAGATGGCAAGGCAACTTGAAGACATTAGAAATATTACAGATGTTATGTGCCAAGGAAATAAGTAATAGCAAAGTATGCCTAGAAATTTACAAATTGAAAAGGTTTCAGAAGATGATAACTTCAGTATTGAAAACTAAGGAGAACTATCAAACAAATGAAGTTGTACTTATAATGTAAAGCGGACAAGATATACTTAAATAATAGAGATGACATAAGGAGAACTATCAAGAGAGAAGTGGTACTTATAAGGTGAGCTAGAGAAGCACTTTACTCACATAAGTGATCCCATTAAGTTGAAGTTGTAGCAGTACTCATGCATTTATGTCGTATTTAACTATTGCATGCACTAAAAACCTACCTTTTTCCCTAAATGTTTGGAACTTTTGAGCTGATTGTATTCTTCTTCACCATATAAACTAAAGTGTTTAATGCAATCATTCACGATATTATCTCTTCCTAGTTCTTTTCACTATACTAAAAGAACAACAATCTTAACTCCATAAATTACGATTTAGTGTTTTATCCCGAAAATCATGAACTTGAATTGTAGCTTGCTGGAATCTCTAAAGTCACGACATGTTATTTGCTTGCATGAGTGGCAGTCCGATTCCAGCCAATACAACTTGAATGTCAACATCCAATGCTATAGAAAAGAAACTCCTTGATTCCACTACATGTAGTCACACACAGCTAAACACATAGTAAAATTGTATACAAGAGAACATAGCAACCAATATGCACACAACAACTAAGATCAGAAGCCAGATAAATATTCTATGCTTAAAGAACTGAATCTTCCCACCACCCAAGCCGTCATAATTCTCTTCTTTCATGTAATCAATCAACATAAGCTTTCATAATTTTAAAAAAAATCACTCTTCAAAAACTCAATTTCCTCAATTTCTGAACTGCCTAAATAGTTTTATTTAACATAAGTGGAGCCACATAGAATTAAAGAGCAAATGCTCATTAAAGACATTTTTAAAAAATATTAAACACGGACGTAGAATTTATGTCAAGAAAAAATCTTTCCAAACACTTTGACCTGCTACAAAAGAATCGTGTTTCACATAAATAACCAATCTAAAATAATAATAGCAAATAGCCACTAAGAATATAAAAAAAAACTATAACCGGAACGATGAAATGGACAAAGAGGAAAAAGCAATGGTAAACTCACTGGCTACAAGGATGTAGCTAACCGAGATAAGGGCACAAATCCTTTTTTTCTTTTTGAAGAACAAATTTGCTACTATAAAAAAAAATTGCAGACATGCGAGGATAACAATTAAAACACCTTCACATCAGCCGTGAAATTGGAGCGAAATTAGACAGATTAAGAACGACATCAACCATAATTTTCAGTCGTCAAAACTCAGAAGTCTGAAGAGAACTGAAAGAAATTAGGAGTAAAACAAAATTGGGGAAAAAATGACAATAAAGCTGACCTGAAATATGAAAAGAACTTACAAAAAACACTTCAGACGGAAGAGTTGGGGAAGAGCGGCGATGTTTCTCATTCGTAGAAATTCTTCTGGAATTATATTTGAGAAGCCGTCAGCGATAATTGAGATAATTATTACATGAAAGCATTTTAAGAATAAGCAAATGTCAATTTTGCCCTTGGTATACCACACTTTTCTTTTCCATATAATAAAAAAATATATATTGTCGGTTAATTTTTGTGGGTAGATGTGCAGTATAGTTTTCCCATTGTTTTTGTTCGGAGAAGCACGAAGGAACAAATTACTTTTATTTATTTCTATTCCAAGTTGTTTTAGGTAACGTACATGTAGGTTTAAATTTTTTATTATATTTTTAAAATTATGGGTTTATATCTATTATTTTTATAATATAATTCTGATCATGTCAAAATTGAATTATGTAACAAGCTAAAAACTTATACAGTTATCATTCTTACTCTCACTATTAATT